>JAJIRX010000621.1:0-105087 GCA_023853785.1 Psilocybe azurescens
AAACCCCAAACCCTAAACCCCAAACCCCAAACCCCAAACCCCAAACCCCAAAACCCCAAACCCCAAACCCCAAACCCCAAACCCCAAACCCCAAACCCCAAGCCCAACACCTAGGTTAGTAAGCTGCGCCGAAAACGACGCATCGCCGGATTAGTAGGTTCGAACCCAGAGACTTGGCCTTGTACAAAGTAGGTCGGCCCGGGCCCGGTTTTCTTCGGATTACTGGATAGCGTTAGCGATATTTAATAGACTGCTATTATTGCAGAAGTCTATGGTCTATTCTCGACCAGGTTGGTAAGCTATTACTCGAACATGACTAACGTTTTAGTCAGAATGCTAGATCGGAGCAACTCTAGCTCTACGATTCATAATCAAAGTGACTCGATAACTAATCATCCACGATATTATTGGAAACGAGCTTAATCAGCTCTATTGTAATTAGTCAGTAAGACCTCTGACGTTCCCGTTTAGTACGAGAAAGATTACAAAGGTAATACAAAACGATTAGAAATCGATAGTCGATTCGCTAAGAATAGGCGCTTAGCTTAGTAAACACGCGCTTATTTTAGGAGCATATAGTAATATTCCTTACGTACGATAGCTACTGATGAGTCTATAAAGACGAAATGGCTACTTTGGATCCCTCCAAAGTCATTTAGCCTGTACGCCCCAACACTTACAGTGTAACTACACAGCTGCTTGCATTTATTTGCCCCCTCACCCCCAAACCCCAAACCCCAAGGCCAGAAAAGGCATCACACATGATTTGTTGGTATAGCTCGTCAATGAGCAACGGCCGCGGTGCCCCGCTCGATGAAAATGATTTCCGATTATGCAGTTTGTTCAGCAGGCCGCGTTGCTCAGATTCTGCCATCCTTCGATGTGGTGTCAAATACCTCACGATGGTTGCGGCAGAAATAAAAGACCGTCCGCCAGCTGTTCCATGGTTTTCAGTTCTGGCTTCCCTAAGAAATTCGGAAGTTTGCTCTGCAGGTACTTTGGTGATGCCAGAACCTACACACTCAATTGGCACGTCTTGCAGGCGATAGACGGCCTTGGACGAGAAGGTCTTACAGAGTTCGGTTACGCGAGGATCCGGTCGGCTTGTGACAAGAAACTTGAGGCCTCGTAGGCGACGTTGGTTGATTATCTCGAGCAAGTCTTGAAGGAACATAGACCCTCCATCAGCCTCGATCTCGTCCAATGCGTCAACGACGGCGAGGTAAGGTGGGAGCTCAGCATGACGCCGGGATTCGGACCGCTGCCATGGACCAACAAGGAGGTCCTTCATCTGCTTGGATAGCTTGTCGACTGAGTCGAGTTTGTCCGCTTCATGCAAGGCGTGGGCGTACGACATCGACTTCCGAGAGAGCTGGTATACAAGGGTGGGAATAATATGGATTTGTCGCCTTGTCTCTTCAAATTGGCGAGAGCAGAAAAAGTTGCCGCCCAAAACGGTGTGCCGTCCGGCACGTTCTGTCTCCTCAAGCTCATCGAAGTGTTGGGTAATGGTATATGCGATGGTCGTCTTTCCAGAGCCCACTTGGCCGGTCAGCCAGAAGACAGGCGGGCTGTCTGCCGAGATGTCGTCGGCCCATGCGATTATATCCTTTAGAATCTCCTCGCGGGTTCCTGTGGTGCATTGTTCGGCGGGTCAATGTCGCCCCTGCCCCCCCAAGTCTGCGTCGTAGATAGCTTTTGAAGCGTAGAATACGGTCAAGCTTCGCCAGCTGAAGGATGGTTAGCGCTCGTCCTAGAAGAAGACGTCGATGTTTACCTTGATCTCGGAGAGTATATTATCCGCCATTCTCTCGGTGGTCCAGGCGATGTCAAGCTGGGTGCGATGGATGAGTAAGTTGGTAATCTGATGGGGAATTTGCACCAGCCTGGAAAGTCTTTGTAGCCTCATCAATCCGTTTAAATCTGTCATCGATGGCCGCCTTGTCGGCTTCGCTCTCCAATACACGTCTAAATGTCCCTTTTTCCAACATTTTCTCTAATTTGTGGATTTCATCCCGAAGAATCCTGCAAGCGCGTTGTTTATCGTATCTGATGTCGGTATGGAAATGGCTTACTCAGCGAAGGCCATCATTCGTGGCTTTCCAGAGGGTGGGACACCTTGGTCTATGGCCTTATCAACGGCGAGCAGTCTTTCGGGCGGTTTTAATGATGAGTTCTTCGATAGAGCCCTTATTGTCTCCAACCGCCTAAAACAGAGATTCAGTAAGGATATAGCGCACTGAGACTGACAACATACCTTTTTATGTTGATGAATGCGTTAATAGCGGCAACAGGCGGCTTTGCCAGAGTTCCATCGAGACATCCCTCGACCTTCTTGAGCAACATCGTCATACCGGTCCAAGCGAGTTCGAGTACGTCTTTCGTTGTCAAATTTGAGCTGGAGTCTTGCAATTGATAATCCGCCGACAGCGCATCGGGAACGGTTAAAGATCGGCCAAGGCTGTCTTCACGATCGTCACCTTTAGAATGAGTTCAACGACTAGCCGTATTTAAGCTTAATTGTGATGACTTTCTCACCCACAACGGCTACGGAACTCATGTTATCCAATGGGCGATCGTGTTGAGAAGTATACAGTTCACGTTCTTCGAGGGTATTCATGTCTTTGACTATGTTAAACGTTTGATTAATCTACTCACCTATTCCAGACGGAGACAACGGGCTGATATATGGAGAGCCTGAAGTATTGGGCGTGTTACTGTTGAAAGAGGAGGAAAAATCTTGGAAATGGTTTAGGCTTGCACGATCCGCAAAGTCGAGATGACATGGTACGCACCTTGATGTGAGGCAGCATTACTGTCTAGCGGAGGGAGAGAAACCGTGGGTCCCTCTCACGGAGACGGATTTTGAAGCATATGGGGTATAATCTGAACGATGGGCTGAATCTGCTAGATCTACAGGGAAGAAATCCAGGACGGTACATACTCTGATTCAAAGGGTCATTGCTGCCTGGGCAGAGGTTGAGTCGCTGTAGGTGGCATTGAGATAGGCCCGATAAACTTACCTAAAGTCGTCACCTCTGTACTGCCGCCGTCGTTTCCTACACTAGGATCGTGTGCGACAGGTACAGAGTCAATAGAACCCTGATTCGAAGTCGATGGACTAGCGTTGCGTGATTTGGGTCCCGTAATCCTATCCCAACTGTGTTTCACTGATTTGTTAGCTTTTTCCAACAATTTCTTTGCTGCATTGACTGGCGGTTTGTGGGCCATGGAGATGAGATCGAGAGGCAAGAACGAGGCAGGATGCACTGCAGCCGCAAGGTATCCTGTCAATTGTCATTGTGTGTGTTTGCAGTGATCACGATTACTAGTGTCGCGGCGGTTCGGCCCGAAACTTGAAGGGACTAATTCACGTGATACGCATCGTGTGACACATCTAAGTTAATCCAATACGCAGGTCTCTTCCGATTCACGTTTTTTCACTTGCTGTTTCTTCACCCACTTTCTCTATGCATGTAGGCTGTCACAGGCTGAGACCGTGCATAGTTGTGTTCACCACGCTGGTGCGTTAGTTCAGACACACCGCCCGCCAGCCAGGTCTCAATGTCGCGCCTGCACTAGCAGCTACCCACGGCTACCACGACGAAGCATTCCTATGTGGCCCCTAACAAGAAAGATTGCTTCGTTGCTGTTCCATATTTCTAGTGCGACTTGTTGTGGGAACTGTACTCGAGTTCGTCTGTGGTCACATCAGCGTACATCAGGCCTATATCTCGCTCGTTCCTTTTCCACACATATATGCCCCGCAAAGTAGAATTTAGCTATCAACCTCGTAGAAAGATAACCCTCATCCGCAGCCCAAGTACACGCCCACTGCCCGCTCCTCAACCCTCTCCTTAATCCTTTTTCCCATTTCAGCCACCTGACCCGACGCCACCCAACCCCTTGCCGCGCAAGCATAATGCAGTGCTTCATGAGCAGGAACACGATCATGTACGACGTGAGCAAGACAGCGTGGCACTGGCATTGCGACTTGGAGACAGATATGGGTTCGGGGGAGAGTGGAGAGGATGTGGCGGCCGGTACCTGGACGTTGTCAGGGGAAGGAGTGGGGACGCTGGACGGGGATTGGGACAGTAAAGGGTTCCTAGCTGCCTGAGCCGGTTCTTGCACATCTCGTACTCGACTTCGGCCATCATCCGACTATCCTCGTCCTTCTCGTCCTCATCCGACGCACATCCACTATGCAACCACTCGAAGAACGGAACATCAAGCCCCGCCTCCAGCACACCCTGCATCCACAAGAAGCCCTTCAGCCGGGTCGTGCGGAGCGCGTCTTGCACTCAAGGTCCGCAATGTGCTGTCTACGCTCGGAAAAGAAGCGTGCGCCGTTGAAAGGGTGGTCGGAATCGTCATTCTTAGTGGCGGAGTCGTCGTCGAGGGGGAAGCGGCCAATGCGACTCGAGGTCTGATCCGAAGCACCAGTGACGCGGATGTCAGATCAACAGCGATACTTCGCATCTAAAGCTGCCCCCGCGGTCGAAGGGACATCAGTAACAACGTCGTCATAGTTGTCTTGTAAAACAACGACAACAGACTCATGGGGACCAGACATCGGCGTCAGACTCCTCGACATGCTGGTAGACGCAGAGGATGTCGCAGAGGCAGCAGCATACGGCCTCTCGGCTCTGTACCACTTCTTGACGCTGTATACGGCCATGCAGTAGACGTACATGAGGACATTGAAGTCCGAGGATGCGATACGCTGGCAGCGCGGCGGGTGCGAGTAGGCATGAGCATTTGATGAAGATGACGATGACGAGGGACCCGAGGGAGGAGAAGCAACAACCCCTCGAGCTCCTCCACCTTTGCGCTCCAACCCGTGAATCCCACCCTGTTCGAGTGCATGCTGCTGCTCCAACGCCGCCGTCAGCGCGAAGACACTTGACACTTGCCGGGCTAGCTTCGTGACCTCCTACCTGGCACGTCATCACCATCGCTGCTTTTGTGTGCTCCTCCTTCGCGTTGTGCGCCTCCGCCTTCGCGGTCTGGGTCTGTGTGGCGCTGCTCGTAATGCTCGGGCTCAATATCCGACTCGGACTCCCCATCCTCACCCTCATGCTGTTCCACCCGCCTCCGCCCAAGCGGCAAACTGACAATCCTCGGCCGCCCGACACACAGGTCCTCTTTCCTCCTCTCCTCTGTGTTTTCCTCCTCCATTTCCACCGTCTCTGGCTCTGCTTCCGTTTTCGACCAACCTCTTCCTTGTGCTGCGCCACACCCTCTGCTTCTACAGCATCACGCAACTCCTCCGCAGGTGTTCCACGCTCGACTTGCCCATCCCACCTGTGCAAGAGCCTCCATCTCATCCTCCATGCTTTCCAGTTCATGCAGCTTGGCCGTTGAAATGCTCCTCGCATTGCCGTCGTCACCATCGCCGCCATCCTCTTCTCCCTCCTCACTATCTTGCTCTTCGTTGTCCTTTCCCTCCTCATGCTCATGCCCACATTATTGTTCACGTTCATATTTGCGCTCATGTCCAGAACCCAGCTCAACCGCCCCCTCATAATCATCTCCCTCAACACCTCCACCCCCGGCTTCATTGCCTCCTGCTCGAGCATCACCCCTTCAGCTGGCGCGCTCTCTCTAAATGGCTCGCGAGCTACGACTGCGTGTCGCACAGCTGCGCCTGCAGGCCCTGTATTATGGCCGCTGGGAGCGCAGGGGCGTTGTCGTCACTTACGGTGGGATAGGTGGAGTTGGAGTTGGAGCTAGAGGAGTTGGCGGAGGTGGAGGCAGTAGCTGGCGCAGCGAAGGAGGAGGAAGCGGATGATGTGGTGCCAATGTATGTCGGTTGCGACGACGACGACGTGGACGTCCCTGCCCCATCTGTCGCGCCGTCCTTCTCCTTTCCCCCACGCCTCCGTCGAAATTGAGGCCGAAACAGCGATAGGCGCAGTAGGCAATCCTGCTCCTGCACCTCCGGCAGGGGTGGGTACAGCAAGCTGATGTGAAGACCGAGAAGGCAGCGGTGGGTGTGGTTGTGCCATATCCGGTGGCAGAGCGCGTACAGGCGGGAGATACATTGGGAACGACGGAAGATTCGCTAGGTAGAAGTAGAATAAAAATAATGGCGTCAGCATATGCCCACGGAAATAGAGATGAGGCAAAGGAAAGACAGCGAGACAAAAAACAAGACCCAAGACTCGAAGCACATTTCTTGCAAATCCAAGTCCAAATCGTGCCCGTAAAAAATACAAGCGCAAAAAGGAACAAGAAATCACCCCGCCCACAAGAACACCCCCACCTCGTCCATCGCGTCCATCAGACCGGGAGGGAAAGAAGAACGTACAATGATATCATCGCTCCTGAGCTCGAAAGAGTCTGAATCGTGTCCCTTGCTCCCATTAGAGCTTTTCATGTCCTTAATATGAATCTATATCCGTCAAAAACACCATCAGCACCCTATCCAAGTCCCTCACCCCAACGTAAAAATCTCTAGAAGAACGTAAACGCACCGTTCCACCGTCCTCTCACACCTCTACATGCTACTGACTCAGCACTTTACTATCAAAAACCTCTTTCCTTTCCCCGGGCAGTCTTCAAGCTCCTCTGTCTTCCGATCTTCGCGTGAGGACGATGTGCTTCAGCGCCCAGGTGTCATTTAAAAGGCAGAGGCAGAGCGCCGGGAAGAGGGCATTCGAAGGCGGAGAATGCACTGCAGTTGATGGGGCTGCTGCTGCGCGAAGGACATGGTATGGTGCGTGTTGTGTTATGGGGTTCGGTGGGGAGGTATGGATCAATTGATCGGTGGGGTAGGGTGCGTGCAGTGGGATGTGCGTGATAATGTTACTGTCCTTGCCGCTCAGCCAAAAAGTTTTGGGTGGTCGTATATCAAACTCGTCAAAGGCTCCAAATGCCTTGCTAGTTGAGCCATTTCTGAGTGCACATTGCAGTATATGCGTCAGCGTGAGTATGTCACGTGAACGCATATAAATTGTAAAGTTTTAAACTCAGTTTTGCCGGGTCTTGCCAGTCACTATTCCCACCACCAGCGTATCCGGAGAATTCTCCGGGCCAAGATCACCATCCACTCATCGCCCATCCACTCGCCACTCATGCACCCATCATCCATCAAAATCATGTTTTAACCCCGCCTCGTTTATAACGCACTCCATGGTTAGTGTCATGTAGAAAGCTAGAACTATGCATTGGAGAGCTCTGAGTGCCGGCTCTCCCGTATTCTGTCTACGTGCCATGACGTCATGATGCCAAAGCTTCATAGACGCGTGCAGCCAAGCTGTGTTTAGGTAGACGAGCATATGACCCGTGCTTCGCACGGGCTGAATGTTATCCGTATTCGATCTTTAACTTAAGTCGTAGTTTGAATAATAGAGGAAAATGATTCGAAGTGATATTATTAGCAATGTGACAGTAGATAAGTAAGCGTAGAAATAGGGTATATGTAACTGATCAAGGTACTGGCTGGAATACTGGCTGCGAAAGGGCACCCTCCTGTGAGCCTGAAGCGAGACTATCCGATGAACCTTCCGGTGACTCGAGTCGTCGTCGTTTAGCAACCGGGCCATGTAGCGGGGTAGGAGTCGTTGGTGTCATTGGAGATTTGCGCTTGTAAGTAATAAGCCCTTTACCACCAGACCGGGGGGTTCTGCGTGATGCTAATGTATGCAGAGAACCGATATTCATATCTTTAGAATATGTTCAAATAAAATTCGAATGAGACTTACCATCCAGGGAATTAGGGACTGTAGCTCCCATCGCATTGGGCTGCTGGCCCATAAACACAATATTGTCCACCAGTAAGTGGAACCGCTGGACAACATCTGCCGAAGTTTGGGTCATAAATAACGTCAGTCAGAAAACCGGATACTGATACATAACGTTTGTCGTATGGGACCGGCTTTCCAGCTTTGTAGCGAGGCGAATTTGGGAACGTGCAGGAGATTGGGGCAGATGGTTTGACTTTTGGACCGGCTTGAGGGCTGAGATGTAGTGATCAACGTCGAGGTTGAAAGTTCCCTGCTCTTTCTGGCAGTTCGTCGCAACGCCAGAAACGTGCAGGTATGCATGTTGACAGGGGTCGATGGAAAATGAGGAGCTATCAGCATCAGAATCGGATGCAGAGGAAGTGAGGGGGATAATCTACGAAAGATTGAGGGACTTTGTATAATGGAGGAGATAAATCAAACTCACCCATGTTATGTCCCCAATGAAATCGTACTTGGAAGGAGAAGATGCAGTGGGGCGAATATCTGCACCCTCTTCAAATTTTGCAATCTGTTTAAACAGTTGAGGCTTCAGTCTAGAAGCAATGATAACTTGAGATTTACTTACTGTTGCATAAATTAGATAAATAGCGACGTCCCCAAAGTTGATGTTTGACCCGTTAAAATATCGACAGAGCGCCAATAAGCGACTCACAATTCTCCGAGCCAACGTAAACCTGGGCGTCCAGCACAACCTTCTTAGAGTTGGGGACATTCCGGGCATTCCCAATAGCAGCTATTGCAGTGATAGTCGCAATCCCGCTGACAGTAGCCTGGGAGGTGTCGGTCACAGCAGTTGTATGGGCCATTGAAGATAGATGAGATGGAGAGTCACAGGAGAGTAGATATTCAGTAAGGGAGAGAAGGCTGAGGGGGATGTACGTACCCTAGGTCAGCATTTATGTTGGTGGTCGCGCTAGGGTTGATAATGGCCATATGTAGAAAGAACTTTCTGCACATTTCTAGCGGATTCGCTGTCCCCTGATTTGGAAAGTCTGGCAGCTTCAGTAGCTGCTGATGGAATTCCTGGCCACGCACCTCAGATCTCAGCGTCACTGCTATGTGGAAATCACAGTCATGGACCGTTGGACCATTGTAGTGACGTCTGGGTAAGAAGCGGAGCTAGTGGCTGGTAGGGGTTTCTGATTTGCCAGCCGAGTTCCACACTTGAAAATTAACAACTTCAAACAGTGTAAGCAAGGTCATATCGTGATTAATTAATAAGTACTTCCTCGTAAACTACATTAGATGTGACTGGTTCAACTACATTATCAGGTAAGAGTATCTTTATGTTTTGACTTGATATTGCTCGAGAAAGTGCAACGTAGAGCTGACCATGGGCAAAAACAGGAATGCGAAGATCAAGACCGACATATTTTACTGACTGACCCTGTGACTTGTTGATTGATAGTGTGAAGGCCAGTCGAACAGGGAACTGACGACGCTTAAAAACGGAAGGTAACGTCTGCAGCTTTTGAAGATGGTATCAAGGTGATTCGAGGAATCATAGCTATTTCGCCATCATGCTCACCACCTATTAGGGCGTACCTCGAGGACCCTATCACGCATCCTTGTTATGACCATTCGAGTCCCGTTACACATCCCCATCGAAGGGGAGAGATTACGAAGAAGAATAACCGGACAGCCAATCTTCAAGTTCAACTCGCCAGGAGGGAGGCTGGATGAATTCACAGATCGCAGGAACTCCACCGGTATGTTGTCACCATCATCTGGATCTGCCCCAGGCTCACAAATCATTTCATCAGCACTGATGTATTGACGAACATCACCAGCCATCCTCTCTAGGATTTGCTGGTTCATCTCTCCTACATCGGCATTGCGTGGTGCCAGAATCATACGATTCAAAAAGTATTCAGGGCGGAGGAGGAGGATCAGAGTCGATGGCAGGATAGATGCAATTAATCAGTGAGTTGGCATCTGGAATCTTCATATGCTCCGGAAAGCGAACCTGATCCATATTCTGACCATGTCCCACCTCAAGGAGCCATCGTGAAAACTGCTGAACATCAGCCATTCCTTGCTGCAAGCGCATATTTTGCCGCAAGAAAAGGATCTCTACATGTTCCCAGAGGTGTGATCGCTGAACTGTTGCATCCACAATATCCTCACGCGATCCCTTTGGTACAACAGGAAGTGTTTGTAGGAAATCGCCACCCAAGATAACAGTAATTCCTCCGAACGGCCGGTTGTTGTCACGAATATCCTGGAGGGTTCGATCAACAGCTTCAACTGCGTGGCGATGTTGAGCACCTATTTCATCCCAAATAATTGCTTTTGTGGAGCGCAGAAGATCGGGCGCGAGGACTGTTCTTTGCAATACCACAGGTTGATGTTTCGGTAAGGGTGTCGATAGGGATTTTGAACATGGAATGTGCAGTTCTTCCACCTCGAATGAGGAGGGCAGATATTCCAGATGATGAAACACAGAGGATGATATTGCCTTCGCTTCGGACCTTAGCACAGATGGTATTGTACACGTAAGTCTTTCCGGTCCCTCCAGGTCCATTCAAAAAGAAGATTTTTGGTTCTTGGTGTTCGATTGACTCAATAATCTGTGCGTAAGCTGCTCGCTGATCATCATTAAGAGTAGGAAGGCGGGCATCAAGTTCTGCACGTTCAGTGTCTCGATTATAATTTAACTGCTCTGCAATCAGCGGATTGAGTGTCAGAGCAGCCCAGTCTTGTTGAGGTTGTGGCATGGGAGGGAAGTTAGCAAGAGAATACCCTGAGTCGCCAAGGATTTTATTGAGTAAGAAAAGGCCATAGTCATAGATATCCTCTTCAGGTGGACTTTGAATACCCATTGCCCATAACTGCCGTTCCAAGTCATCACAGATATGATGTCGGAATTCATTCCAGAGAGCATCGGGCTGAGCAAGCTCTGCGAAAAGAAGAAGTGTAGCAAAAGGTGGCGGAGGCGAGTACCTGTTTGCATTTCACAAGCTTCCTGGAGGCAAATCGCCACTCTCCATCATCTTCAAGTAGTCCGCGAGCAAAACATGCTGCATAATAAGTCGGTAAAGGCTCTACATGTCCAGGAACCCGTCGTAGTTCTTCAAATGACCTTGCACCTTTCACTACTGTGAGCAATGTTCGAAGATAAAATTGTTCGCCAGCAGTGGGTTTGATAAAATACATGCGACCCAAGGCAAACCCTTTTTTTCAAGCTTCCACTTCCTCTCATTAGCATTGTAAACAAAGTGTTGGGGAAATTCCTGATAAGTATATTTGCGAGCCTCTTCTCCAAGTGGACCTGGATCAGCATTGGCTTCAAAGTATGCAGTCAAAGAGGTGCGCTGGTTGGCACCACGTTCAAGAACAGCCTGCATGTCATCATTGGGATTGAAAAAACCATATGATGGTTGGGAAGATGAACCTGCAGGCGAACAACATTGGGAATTTGTTCATGCATGTCATAGTGGAATATCCGCCATACAGCATCTGGTGCTGAGATATAACGACCATCAATAAATCGCTTGACTTCGTCCCGTAAATTGACTTCAAGAGATGCTCGATCAGGACCTTTCTGAATATATTTGAAGGCATATTTGAATGTGCCAAGAGAGATTGCACATTCAATGTTGATATGACAATCGAAAAGACCACAGAGGAATGGGGGATATGGCACAATGTTTCGGTTATCCACCATTTTCCCTCCCACCTCATAGGCTCTGCCATCATTTGGTCGACGATAAAGGGGATATCCATGACCATCCATTGTAGTAAACTCTTGGAAGTCCTTCGGATAATGTTTGGCACATTTGCCATTGCCATCCTTCATACATTGCGCATTAGGGTTGTCAGGCCCACAGGGCCCGTGTATCATACACCTCTTTACTGTGTCAAATAAGAGAGGTTCCGTCTCAGGATCGGGCCAGCATGCAGAAATGCAGGTGTCGATGTCTTCTGGAGTTAGCAGCTTATGTGGTTCCTTCAAAAAATAAGGCAATGCATGTGCGGAAGCCCTCGCTTTTGAAATTCAATGGTATATACATAAGCAATAGCATGACCAAAGATACCATGCTTGTAAATATGATCGACAATTGCCTTCTTCTTCAGCTGGAACACATGTGCCACCAAGTCAGGACGGTCGTAGGGAGTCTGGCCAGGTAGAAGCTCTTGTTCAATTTCAGCCCAGTGAGGATTGGTGGTAACAGTAAGAAAGATGTCAACCTTGCGGAAATAGCGTGCAATGGCCATAGAATCTTGAAATCCCTGAGCCATGTTGCGAGGCCCACCAGTATATGATGATGGGAGGATAACACGCTGGCCAAGGTCATTGAGATCAAGGTTATCCTCATCATGGACTGCAGCATCTTCAAGATTATTGAATCGTGCAGCTCGGAAGATTGGCTGATTCCTCAGAATCCAGCTGAGCCGTTGCTGATCCACAGAAGCAAACATGTCAACTAAGAAGCGTGTGAAGAGACGGCCACCATGATGAAGAGGATTGAACTCTTGACACCGGGTGTGAATGCGATGAGCAACATATCGTGTTAAGGTGAGACGTCTTGACTCAGGTAAGGTTGACTGAACCTCCATGCCACGATTTCTGACGCTGCAGCTGGCGTTGACCTCGTTGTTGAAGACGGTGCTCTCGTTGTTCCTCACTCTCCAATAGGAGCATCTCTGGGTACCAACCATTTTCACCTCGAGGGAAAAGGAGAGGATATTGGAGAGGCACATAAGCAGGATGTAGATCACTGATACGGTACAATGGTCCAGATCGAAGACGAAGGACTATATCAGCGAGGTTCTGTGGATTGGTTCCCAGGAAGGATGACGGCCACCTCATCTGCAGTCGGGAAGATTGTAGCGGCGGCGGTCAAGGCCAGGAGAGAGCCGGAGCCGAACTATGGCATCATCAGCTGGATCGTACTGCTGCAATATCTCGTAGGCATGGCGGTAAACAGGTACATATTGGTGATGTTCTCTGAGCATAGCTTGCAGAGCTTGCATGATATTGCGATTGAGATCACTGTTGTTGTGCATACGGGCATCCAGTGCTGCGCGAGGCTCATACAGATACAGCTGGGCATAACGTGGGACCCCTGGCTGTTCGGTCTGCAAAGCACCTGACAGATGATGGAGTTCGCCAAAAATCCGAAATACAGGAGGACCTCGTCGAGGCCCTTGGTTAACAGAATGATCCTCAGAAACACCGAGGGAGGTAAAGGCAAAAGCTCGATTATATTTCCAAATTTCATCACGGAATTTGACTGCATCCTGGTCCTGAGAGGTAAGCAGATGTCGAAGAGGTTCAGGAGGGGCTTCAAGTGGGGAAGTCGGACTTTTCCATCCATGCAGCAGGTTCCAAACCGTGGATTGCGTTTTGAGCTGTCTGAGAGCTTTTCGTTTAACCAGTGAAGGGCACCACATTTGAGACAGGCAATATTCATATGGCCAAGGTCATGCCGTCGAGGGAGGGTCATGGTAAGGTCGACGTGCAGCTAAAAAGAGACTGTTTGTTCTGCGTCGCCTCGGCTGTTCAGTGGGATGCGCCGGATAATCTAGAGACAAAGATGTATTAGATCGTGCAGTTAATAGATCCATTGAGTTCCATACCTTGACGCAAGGGTGGGAAATCGTCATTTTGATCAGTAGCCTCGACAATGGGTTCGGGATTGCCTGTGCGGAAACGTATTGAGGAAATAAAAAGTAAAAGAAAATCGGTATCACATACCTTCGTTTAATGCTTGTAATTCTTGCTGATTAGATTCTGCTCGGCCTGAACAGCCTGTTAGACTCAAATCAATCCAGTCTTTAAATATATCATACCGTTAATCTCTCGTATGTTGGCCTGAGTCAGCAGAGGAGTAAGCTGTTGCATGACAGCTTGACCTAGATTGGTATTAGACTCCGAAAAGAGAAGTTCAGAGAAATTAAGCCTACCATGATCTCTTGGATGAGACTGGGAGGGAGGAGGATTCGGCACCTGATGTCCTACATTGTACATTAGACTGACATCAAAATTCAAACATTATCATTAACATACCAATATTCCGATTACGGTTGGCCTGTGTGGGAGGAGGGCGTTACTGGTGGACCATTCGCGATATGGCCTAAAGTTTGTTAGATGGAGGGTGGTTGAAAGAAATGTAACATACCATTGAGCTGTATATGATCGTCATGAGTGGGCAATGGAGTTACCGGTCCTAATGATCCCCGCTGCAGAGCGCGTTCTCGTTCTCTCGACGGCGACGCTGAGCCAAGGACCGAGCATTAGACGTTACTTGATGCTGTTGGATAGTTTGATCTAGAAAAATTGTTAGCTTAGAAAAAAAGTTTTAATGCATATACAGCAGACCGTTGTCCCTCATGGAGAGTTGCTGTTGCAAAGCACGCTCTCGTTCTCTACGGGCGTTGCTGTGCGAGTGATCTCCTTTCAGATGTCGCACTTGGAGCTTGCGATGCTGGCGGGGTCTGCAGTTGGACTTGCTGTTCCCGCACTTCTCTTGCTTGCCGACCTATCGAGCAGAACGGTTGGGGCAGCTGGGTAACAGGTGGACAGACGACAATAGAAGAGGATGGCTAGACATAGAATAATTTCAGAACAGTAGAGAGGCACAAAATCTAGATCACATACCGTAGCTGTACCAGCCCATACTGTCCTGCTCCCAGAAGTCAAAGCAATAGGTGAAAAGTTTTCATCTGACCTGCTGTTCAGACGGGCGCCGCTGGGGTGAATTCCGGGGTTCCACGTCGCAAGATGTGCAGTTCTCAGTATGTCCATTCAACCTCGTCCTTTCAATATATCCAGGGAACGGAGTCGGTGTCTGTGGTCTTGGGGCTGGGGAGTGGCGACGCGGAGATTCTTCAGCATTATGAGCAAGCTCACGAAGGGCCTGTCGACTGCGTTGTTGGTGGCGTTGAGGCGTGTTGAGAATTTCTTGAAGGTCCATAAGTTAGGAGTAATGAGTTAGGAGGAATGTTGAGGAAGAAACAGGAGGCTTACTTAGGGGCTTAGCGATGCGCCACTCATAGCCATGATCGCAGAGAAGGACCCTGATGAAATACTTCGCAAATCTGGTCCTCAGAGTTGCCCAGTCGAACTATAGGCCTCCTAAGAGAAAACTGTGGCTAATAAGTCTAAGCCGCTCCTGATAGAAAAGAGTGAATCACGCATCACACACGATGGAAAGTATCAAGGAATCATCTATTCACAAGTTAGTTATTGTATCAAATTGTATCAAATTTTACACATGGTTTTTACACATAGGGGAAGAGTCTGGAAAGAAGAAAGAATGCAAAGAAGGGATCATGGTGGTAAGGGAATGGCGTTGAGAGTGATGAATGAATAGCATTCAACAAAGATGAGCAAGTCGAAGACGTGAGGGTAAGACGCGTATTGAGACACGTGAGACGTTACTCTTTATGGTAATCAGCTTGTCTTTGACGTTTGTCTCCCCCCGTGGGAGAGTCTCTTGTCGTATTATATATTGATATGAAGGAATCATTGACAACAAGTTTGGCAAAGACGGTCCAATGACATGCTCATGGCGGCATGTGGCATGTGCACAAGGAAATCAGTGGGAAGAGCAAGTCGTGGCAGAATGAAGTCGACAAGTAAAGTATAGAGCATACCCAACATCAACCAAGTAGACGAGGAGCTCAAATGAAGATAAAGAGTGAGTTGAGGAAATGGCACGCTATTTATTTGGATCGGAGCTTGAAACAACGCTTCTACGCCTCGAGGTGTTAAATTCCACAGTGGGGTTATACATTACAGCTATCAACCCCATGCTGTGACTTCAATTCGCGACCTCGATATGTGATTTATAGATGAACATAGTATTTCCCTTCTACGTGTTCTTAAGGGCAAGCCTCTCTACCAGTACCGTCGGTGCCATCCCCTAACTCCAGGTTACACAAATATAACCATCAGAAAGAGATACGGAACTACGTACCGCAACAACGATCAGCACGGACTTGATACAATACTGATCTTCTGCGCTGGGAGATCCCATCACACTAAATGACGGAACCACTATGGAGACGGCATAGAGCAGAAGTGCGAAGCGGGTACGCCGCGGCCGAATCCACCACCGACATCATCATATGCTTGAATATTCTTTGCAGGCTGGACGGTATTACGTGTATGCTGGATACCCCAGAGGAGTTTATTCTGTATCCAATGAGAAATGTGGAAGGCACGGCGGCGCCTAGTGAGATGAATATCAGACCACTTTCAATGTTATTGAAGAGACTGCGGTTCGTGTCGGTGGATGGGTCGGTAAATAGTCCTACTAGAACCATAACAGCACCTGAGAGGCCTATAATAGGATGAAAAGCGATTAATAGCAATGAATATTTTTCTACCATGCTCACCAAGTTCCGCAAGAAAAACTAGCAACGGAACCCAACATGAACTTCCCCAGACACTAAAGCACCTCCATATCTGCGAAGAACGTATAGATGTAGATGATAAAGAAGAGTCATATCCAGTGATATCTTGATTAACCACTGACCAGTAGTCCGTCTGATACAATAAGTGCGGAAAAGAACAGAAACTCATCAAGTACGAACATCCAAGACGGGCCAGCTCCCAGCATCTCGAAGATGGCCTCCCGTGTGTCTCCATTTCCCAAGACCGCCCACTCTAGGAAACACCGTCGGACAACGAGCTCTAAGACAGAAATGATATAAAGCAGCGAGATGGCTGATAGCACCCTTCGACAATTCGTGCTACATGGAGTCTTTCTGGATACTACATTGCGACATATTGTTGAGTTTTTCGTCCTCCTCCGGGTATAAGGAAAGGGCTTACAGTAAACATACAGCGTCCTTGCGTATGTTACGGTGTATGCGCCCTGACCTACGTGAGTTATAAGGTCGCGAAATTGACTAATATAGAAGCCCACCCATCAGGACATTGAGGAACGTCCGAGTTGAACTATTGAGGTTCACTCTAATCAAGCCTTCATGAACGTCGATCGGTGTGAAGATGCTCGTCATAGACTTGGTGGAGGGTTATAACCTTGAGAAGATGGTGCCTGCATTCACTTCACGGAACATTAACCTATCTTATATATTCAGTCACATCAAGTTAAATTTGGACGTTCATTCTATTTAGAAGTTTCCATGGGATTGCATAGCATTATTACCCGGCCCCCGAAGTCCATTAACATACACCGATTTATCTTTGTGTGCATACTAGCATACTACAGGCTTCGCTAAGTATGAGCGGGTATGTCACGTTTGACAAGGATATAATCTGGTTCAGTGATACCTGCGTTATCCTGTCCAATTCACCACAGCGGGAGGCTGGCAACCATCAAGATCAGTATAGCGAGTAGACCGTCATTACCGAGTACAGCTCCGCATGTCAGACAACACAGTGGAGGGACATGGAAGCACTTCACTTACATGTAGCAATTTTAAATGGGAGAAGAAACAGGTAAGGATTATCGCTGATCATCGTCCGTGAAACACAAACATTTAGCGGTGAGGACGGAGATAAAACCAAGGAATGAGTGCACAGTACGCTTTGTGTTTCTCCATACAGACACTGCGACCCACTTTACAGAATTATGGGTGTTCTTCACGCCCATGGAATAGGGCGATCGCACCTGAGTAAACGCGAAAGCCAAAAACATGGGGTGCAGTCCAGTTGATCCCACATTCTCATTCCCATCGATCTTCTGAATCATCCATCAACTTATTAGAACAATCCTATCGTCAGTTCCAATCCAGTCACGAGCTCTGCATCTCCCTCACCCACGACCATCACTGAAGTTCATGCATCGCATATTTGCAAAGCTTCGGAGTAGAAGTCGAGGATTCTACAGATCGGAATGAAATGCTAGTTGCATAAATGCACATATAATGGCACTAGACCGCCCGCCGAACTCTCTTGCTATGGCGGTGAGCTCAACCATTTAAGTACAAGCGGATATACCGTCTGTTCTATTCAGAGGCGAGAGCGAGAAAGCCAAAGGTACAATCTCGGCCACCGATTATGAGTAAGAGTTGCGCAAAGTGTTGGGCCCCTGAGTATGATTGTGGAGGGAGGGCGAAAAAATTCAAATAGGGATAGAGGTTGGGAGGTGGTGCGCGAGGGGGTCAGGGAGCGTGAGGAGAGGAATATAATTATCAAACAGTGTACATTGTAGAAGAAGAGGAGGAGGATTATTTCCCTCTATTTACACACCAGGTTCATTGCTCATTTATTTTTACTACAGAGATACATCGGAATATGTAAAGTGCTTGCGGCACAGACAGAGCTGACTCTGTCGAGGAATGGTCTCACCGTGAAATCACATGATTGGATTTAATATCCATGGAGCTACAGTTTACATACATTAGGGAAAATGAGAACAGTAAATAATTGACAGATCGACTATTTCTTCGACGTTTACTAATCGTAGAATGGTAAATACAAATCTAAGGAAAGGAAACGGAAAAGAGGTCAAATTTGATGTTGAAAAATCTGCTATTGATGTGCCGCAATGCGCTAGACTTGATTGTCCCTAGATAAATCATCCGTGATGGACTCCCTCTTCAGTTCCATCACCTGGGTCAACTCCGCATCATCTGTATGAGCTGAGGCGCTAACATCTCCTCCAGTGGTATTTCCACTATGATCACTGTCACTCCCTTGCTGTGATCCGAACTGCAGGCCAGATACGTGAGTGATTGCAGCTGGTACTACTATGTTGTTGGGGTCTGTAAGAGCAAGTCTGGCTACCAGAACTGTTGGAACCAATCCCTGATTCTATGTAAGAGACGCAGGGTGTTAAGATAAGCATTAGAAAATACGTACTGAGACAACAATGCTAATTGATTCTGTATAATAATCAACTTCGCTCAAGGGAGACCCTAACATGTTGAATGATGGAACAACAATGATGATGGCCTCGAGTAGGGGTACCAATGAGTAAACTGCGGCAGACTCAATGATGATTATCATAATGTGGTTGAATACGCTGCTGGATGGTAGTCCATGTGTTCGGCAAGTAGAATGCACTCTGTACCCAATGGTAAAAGTTGTGATCAAAGTAGTCCCCAGTAACACAAATGTGAGAGCACTTGAGATATCATTGAATAGATTAGCATTTGCGTCACTGGTTATCAAACTAAATTTTGCAATTAAAACTGTTGTCACAACAAAGAGACCTGCAATGACATGTCATTACTGGAATTGTTCACACTGAACTTTCATCCATGAAACTCACCGAATTCCGCAACTAAAAGTATCAATGGAGCGGAAATTGCCCAAAATGATTCACAGTAAATGTAGATGGTTGCTCCATATACCATGGTGTAGATGCCTGATGCACATAAGCTTATGTTGATCTTATGCTACTTATTGTATCAATTCTCTTGAATAGTTGCTACGGATACTCCAAAGAATCATCCCAGTATTACAATGATTTGACATCCTCAGTTCACTCACCAGATATACAGTGCTGTATTTTTAGATATGGTTGGGAAGGCCGTTGTATTGGACTTGCAACTGATTTGATATTTAACTTAATGACAGTTTTATCCCAAAATACCATTCATGTATCTATCGTACCTGGAACTAATTTCCGAGGTCAGCATTGAGTATTGTGATGGTCAATATTAATTTCACCTATAGTGTACCCATAGTACCGACCACTCATCCACTATTCATTATTTGTCACTCTTGCGGGTCAGAAAGACGACGGGTGGTTTACAGATAGTCAAAAATAAATGTGATGGTTGTTGCTCATCATGAATTATCTTGTAGAGTGTGGTATTCATAGGTTAGGTGAAGTCTGGTGCCAGTGATTCCATTTGGTAGTTGCCGTGGACGTTAGATCGAATCATCCTGCCATGTCCATGATATGACTTGCTCAGCTACATTCATCTACCTCTGTAGAAACCCCCTCATAAGGAACATGTTATTATTCACAGACGTCTGTCAGCTGCTCGGAATGTCTACCGTTTTCTCCAAACACATACAATATTTATACAGCGATCATGAAATGTAACTTTAAGAATGTCAACAATTTGATGTATTATGTTTGATTCAGCACACCTGCCTCATCGATGTCGCGATGTTACCTTCCCCGGAACTTTTGTTCATTCAGCAAAATCTTTGATCGATCACGTACGAATGTCTGTTCTCATAGCTTAGTTATAGTAATCACCGACTGATTGCTACTTATTGCTGTGCAATGCACAGCACTTGGTTACATCCGGAAATACCTACTTTCTCGTTTTTGAAAAGTAAGGATGTGTGTCAGTGTGCGAATAGACAAAAATTTAAACGATGATGGGTCTACAAAAGACTTAGAAAAAACCGTGATGTCAAAAATTACCAAGTCACCAACTTGGACCCCTCGACCACTCCTCAAACATACCTTTTGCCTTTCGAGAACTCGGCGAACTGCCAAATTATACTGGTTCTATTTAAAGTACAGATAATGATAAGTATTTGTAGAGACTGCAACGTGTAATTTGCCCTCTCTGATTAGCAGGGGCTTGAAGTAACAAATGACGCGTGCGAATTTTAGCTGTGGCCAATCGGAACATTGACGTGATAGGTGGGCGCCCATCCTCATTCCATTCGTCCAGCAATCACACAGTATTCTATTCTGTAGTTCTGCTGCTACTGTTCTGCCACAGCACAAAATGTGTTCCCATCGAGGCCTTGATCCAATCTTCTAGTTCAACTTCATCTCAAAAAGCTGTCTTCAGTACAAAAAATGAACATTATTTAGGTCGAACAACTCGCATTGAAGCTCCAGAACGGATGGAATTTTCAGAAACGGGCCACATAATCACTGCTGTATACGTCGACGCTTCGGTGGAGGGAGTCTGACTCTGCCTATGTATATCTCACGCCGACACCTCCGAAGACCATTCATTAGCCAAGGTATATACTACTACGTTGGAGTCTAAGAAATGCGCCAAGAAGACCAAGCGTGGAGCTTTAAGAAAATCCGACAATTCAAAATCCAGTCCGAGAAATCATATATCTGGATTTGCTAGAAGTGTTTCAAGAGACACCAGTTCAATCAGCCTACAGAGGGTAAAGAGATCGGCCAAATTGGCTGTGGTGCGACTTGGCATGCATGCGCTGTGTGCACTGCGATATTTCCTCCTTCAGGATAGAATCGAAAGACCTACTGTGATAATCGTGGTTCCATTACTGCGCTGCGGAAAATCCTCCCTCATAATCAGAAACACGAGACATGAAAGATTGAACTCCCCTTATATAAATAACGTCGTGAAACACATTCTCGACGCATGTGGGATAATAGGCGTCATATTAAACGTGGAATGGGTCTCTACAAAGAATAACTTGGCGGATAGGCCGTCGAGAGGAAACAGGTGCGTGGGTCACTAGCAACGTCGAACATGAAGTTCTAAAAGACGACTTGCTACGTCGAAAAGCGTATCGTCCCTGTTCCACACCATTTCGAGGAGTTTATGCAGACCCCAGTCGCAGGTGTTGTTACGTTGCATAATACACCCACTTCCCGAGGATCAAGACGCAGTGAGAGTTCTTGAATCACAAGGAATTCGATGCTCCTAGAATGTGGATATGGACCATAATCTATCGCCATAACGTTGACAAATTCACCGAGCCACCAGGTCCTACGATCTGTCAATCCACGGATGCGATTGTTACCCATGTGCACTATCCCTTTACTCCATACATGACGTGCGTTCGGGTTCCTATCCATTAAATCTTAGCAAACTGCGTACAGGTGTTGGCTATCACATATTTTGCTTGCAATTGCCTGTCTTACCTGATCCACCTGGGATCGTCATAATATACGGTTAGTGTGAGTTGTTAACATGTTTCTTTGAGTTCTCTTTCTAGTAAAGTACCCAACTCTATTATTAACACTTATAGTATTCAATGGCCCGAAGCCAAAACAAACGAAAGATAAACCAGGTCCATGTCTGAACCACTACATGTAGCACTAGTCCTGGCAAATAAAATATTTCAAAACTTCCTCCCAACCAGTCGACACCACAAGACAATTCAAATCGTGGAGAGTATCTTCTACAGATATGCTAGCCTCATCCCCGAAATAAAATAAGCAGGTTCGGAAGAAAGAGTGGCGGAGGGCTCATCCGCTTTAAAAGCTAAAAAAACGAAATTCAGGCAGAGAAAAAAAGAAAACAATCGTCAGAATCTGAGTTTCATTTCAAATAATGCAGTCGTGGAACCTTGGCCGAGCCCAGACTCTGGAAGTTGTCGCACTCTACATTGTAGACTCCGTGAAAGCCCTGGAAAGAGGAAGAACAGTCGAGGGTTCGTGACCAAAGGAACAAGAACGGCCCACGCTCGAATAACAAAGAACGGAAGGTTATGAAATCCCGCCAAAAAAAAAATACGAAGGAAAGAGCGGAGGAAAGACAGGGCGCATATATCCAAAAGGGACGAAAAGGAAATCACTCATTCCTCGAACACAGCATATTAATTGCTCTTCGTCATATCGCCTGGCTGCCTGTCATGCTGACTACGTGCTTTCCCATTGCAACGACCCTCCTTCTGCTTCGCACCCGCTTTCCCGAACCCGAAAAGGTCTTCTTCCGCTCCTGGTTCTTCCCCCCGCCCCCAAAATACCCCATAAGCACACCAAGCATCACCGGCACCGGCAGCACTCATTTCCTTGAAATCGGTACACATCTCCACCTCCCCATCAACAGGCCCCAGCACCGCATATGGCAAAGACGGCGTCAGCCCCAGGGTAAGCGACGTAGAGCAGGATTGCAGAATGCGTGGACGGAGATTTGAGAAGAGGGGCGCGCCGTGTGGAGGGGGTGCAGGACGTATGCGTGGATAGGGCGGAAGGCAGAGAGGAGGGAGGGTGTGGTGCGCGGGCGCCATATTCGAGATCGGCAGAACCGTTGAGATAACGACTGTTCGGGAATGAGTTGTAGGACGTCGTGTTGCGCCTGTCGGGCAGCAGGGAGGTTCTCCTGTTCTTTCCAGTGCCGTGTCCGTATTCATGTCACTATCCCTGTTCTGACGTGTGCTGCTGCTGCTAGTGGTGGACCTCACCATGGCGAGCCGCTACAGTTGATGAGATATCACCAGGGACTCCCGAGGTAATACGAGGCGACGACGATGCAGAAGGCGTGAACGACTCCATGAATTGGCCCACTACCTTCCTCTTCGAATTTGAATGTAAATGCACGCGGGTAGAACTCGACGCGTGCGTCCGCAAATCATGCTCGCTGTCCTCTGCCACTCCCTCTTCCTCCGGGTGACCATTGTCGTCCACGAAGTCCATAGGAGCGACATCCGCTTGCCTTCCCTATCAGTATCGAGACCGAAGATGGAGGTGGACAGCGCGGTCGAGGATGAAGGGACGGGTGGTGTAAGGCTGGTGTCCGCGTGCGAGAGGAGGCTTACGCCATAGATATACCGACCTGTTAAACTGCCTTAGCAGGGTGTATGCTGGAGGGTATGGGGACGGAAATAGTGACATGGATGAGAGGAATTGGATGCGAACAAAAGGAGCAGAAATTGGGGAGATGATACAAAAAAAAGAACAAGAGCGAAAAGCAAAGGAAAAGCAAAGGCCACGCACCACCATCCCAAGCGTGCTGTACATCACCAAATATGTCAGCGCTCTTCCGGGAATCGTGTTCTTGTTATCGTCCGAGCCCTATATTAGGTCGCGCACCAAGACGACGAAGTTCTGCATCAGCACGATGGGGAACACATTGGACTCCACGAACACTGCGGTGGCCATTATGAAACTCCTGTGTGCGTGTGCGGACGTGTGAGTTAGGGCTGAATAGCGATGGGGATTGAGTACGACAAGGTGAAGGATGAGAGAAACGAGGGTAGGGTACAATAGAGTGGAAGGATTTAGGGTACTCGTGGATGGGATACAGAGGAGAATGCAGGGATGGAACGCGAATTGGGATACGAATGGGAAAAAGAATGACGAAGACAAGGAGAAAGAATAGGGGACACGTACCACTGTGCCTTCCTCAAACTAAATGTCCACTTCAGAGCCTGGCCTACAATCGTCAAAGTACAGGTGACAACGATGAACCATATCGTAACCACCCAGGGTTCCCTCAGTTTCCCTGTCAAGGTCAAGCCATCGTAATTCTCATCGCGATTTGCGTGTCTTATGAGGACGGAAGCCAGTGTACCAGTCGTCTCGTGGTCATCTGTGCATCGTTTGATATTGTTTAGGGGAGGTCTACACGTGATCAATGGTCCGTTGTGCCATCAATTTATCACAGAGCGAATGTTGTCCACTCATCCGTTCTCTTCCCTTCAAATGTCGAAAAGCTCTCGCTTTGACCCTGAGAATCCATTTTTAATGTTAATTTCACGTCCGAATGTCTTTTATTTCTCTATGCAAGCTAGCCCAGACTCTCAGAAGAGCTTACCCACTTGTTATGCCCTCGTCATGGAAACCAGCAACCCATAGAGGACCATCGATCAGAAGGCAATGCGGAGATGATTGATAAATCACGCATGAGCTGTGCGCTGCGCGTCATGATAGGATTGAGAACAGGAGGCATTCTTCTTCTAGGCCTTTACCCTGATTCCGGTGTAGAGAGCCCGTGTTGTTGATTTATTTATTCGGTATTGCTGCTGTTGATTCTCAGTAGCATCCGCGTCCCCATCCTCCCCATAGAATTAGACCCAGACCCCGTACCAAAAACCTCAACTCTAAGAAATATACATTATAAAGACATGTCTCAATAAACTGAACTTCTTAAACAGTATACTGACTTCGAGTGCCGCATTGCATTAAGGGAAGTTTGATTCTGAGGGACAACTGTCAATTCCTCAGCGTGGTGCGCAGTGTCATTTCAGAAACCTCTAGCGGAAGGATTGTATATGGGGCGCATGTCTATGGGCGTGTGTGTGTTTGGGATGCGGTGGATCTCGTACAATTTGGTTCTATTGAGGCTGGTGCGGTAGATGGAGTGTGTGAGACTGGACGAACTGGAGGGGCCCAGAGGCTAAAATTGAGATTGCTCTAATCTGCTCACGAATCGTGCGAATAAATCCTAGCGCTAGAGATGTGTTTAGTTCTGTCAGGCCAGAATTCTAACACAAGGAGTCACCTACTAACGGTAAGGATGCTCTCTCTGTCTATGTCTTTCTGTTGGGAACAGAAGGGTAATATCAATACTTTACAAATACGTTTTTACGCAGTTTATAATTCCAGAATTGAGATAATGCAGAGTCGTTTATGTAAAAAAATGTAGGCGGCTAATGTGAGTTCTAATGCACTGCTACGTTCTCTGTCGCTGTTGAAGAAGAAAGACGATCGGATTACATGTAATTATGTCGATAATTTTATATACTAGGCACAGCTTACCTACAGTAGAGAAAACGAGAAAGCTAAATATGCGACCAAGCTACATTGTATAACAAGAACGAAGATTTTATATGACCGAGAGATCACCTGTTCCGTCGACGGGTACAGATCATAGAAAGTGAAATATAAATATAAGGAAAAAGAAACAGAACAGAACAGAAATTTTATTATAGGTCGGATCTGCTATTGCAGTCGGGCAATGTGCTTTAGACCTGATTGCCCCCAGATGTGTCATCCGCACTGAACACCCTCTTCACTTCGATCACCGGTATCGGCCCCGCATTGTCTACCCGAACCGAGGCGCTAACTTCTCCAGTGGTGTTGAGACTGTGGCCGCTGCCACTCTCTTGCTGTGATCCAAATTGGAAGTTGCTGGATATCTGTGTGAGCGTGACCGATGTATCTGCGCTGTTGGTGTCTATAAGAGCAATTCTGGCAACCAGAACTATTGGTGCCATCGCCTGGTTCTAGGTTAGAGCACAGAATAATTATATCAACATTAGAAAGTACGCACTGCGACAAAATTGAGAATTACTTGAATGTAATAGTCAGCTTCACTCAAGGGAGATCCGATCACGCTGAATGACGGAACAACGATGTTTATGGCTTCGAGGAAGAGGACCAGTGAGTAAGCTGCAGCTGACTCGATGATCCTTATTACAATGCGGTTGAATATTCCGTTGGATCGTGAACCATTTAATTGAGAGACGGCATGTATTCTGTAACCAATAAGAAATGTTGTGATCAGTGGTGCCCAGCGACACAAATGTCAGAGCACTTGAGATATTATTGCCTAGAATAGCATTCGCGTCACTGGTTAGCTCTCCGAATTTTACACTTAAAATCGTTGTCGCAACAAGGAGGCCTGCAATGACATATTATTACTGGAAATGATCACGCGGAAATTTCATCCGTGGAGCTTACCCAATTCAGCGACTAAAAGTACCAGTGGAGCCGAAATCACCCAGAACAACTGTCCCCAGACGTGGTAGCATCTCCATATCTGTCAATATGTTGATGAGAATTTAATAATAATAAATAATGCTGACCAACCAATAGTCCGTCGGAAATAATCAACAAGGAATTCCGTAAAAGATAGAGAGTGCCAGGGTCCATTGAAGGCCATCCCCATTTTTGCCAAAAGATTGATTTTCGCTTGTCTCCGTTTATCACAACTACCCAATCAAGGTCGTACCATTCCACGATGAAGACCAGGAGGTAAAAATATATAGTACAGAAATGGCGGCGAGAACAATGCAACGATTTAAATTCATAGGCTTCTTGGATACTGTAGAACACATCATTGACAATTTTCTTTTCAAGTCAATGGAAAAACTGGCAGTAAAGGTATATGGTTCCTCCATATACCATAGTGTATATGCCTGATCCACGTATGTATGCTTTGGTGACAATCACAGAAGTGGTTATTTACCCATAAGAAAATTCAAAAGCATTGAGCTATTGAGGTTGCCGCTAATTTCATTCTCTTAAACATGGACTGCGATTGGAATATTAGGGTAGGCATTGAGAGATGCTTTATAGTTAGTGATCTTCATCCACTGAACACCTTATAAAGTCATCGAAACCCCAAATGTCATCTTCTAACATCGATACTCTCCCTACACATCCGATATAGCTGACCCTAAGAAGATTATGGGGTTGGCATATCAAGACCGGGGTGAGCTCGCGGAATGTACAGATTAAATAGTTCATGCTCGAAATACCGTCATGATATTTGAGACCATCATCCAACCATCATACACTCCCATTTTTATTAACCAGATATACGTATGCCGCAACCTGAGCTGGGAGATATGTGACAAGTTAACTGACATCTGGTTGTCCCTTTGATTTATTGCAGGTCTATCTCACACTGAAGGATATGATATCAGTGACCAGTTGGTCTAATTTATCGTTAGGAGTATGGAGCAGTAGAGTAGGAACAGTCATCAAAGGGACTCTCGATACTGATGAAGTACGAACATGTCTGGAAAGGGGACGACATACGGCAGCATCTACAAAGAGAAATGATCATACTGTGTTCACTATGTCCGTTAATGATTGACATCGAGCTGATCATTGCTGTGTATGAAGCCATTGTATTTCGTAGGTATGGGATAAGACCACTGTGCTACATTGTTCAATGTTAAATTATAGAAAGAGGGAATTCGAAACAAGGTATCCATGGATGCAATTTCAAGCCTATCTACGAAGTTCAAGAATTCAATGTAGTACAAGCTTAAAATAGAAGTGGGGAGAGAGCACATCTGACATTGCTCCAAGGACTCAGAACAAGGTAAACTACCCAAAGCAAATCCCCCGACTCTCATCATGCACTCGGGCTATTTGTGGACTCGCTCAGGAGCGATAAGTGTCCTCCTTTGGCATTTTTCCTGCTACAGCTCTTTCCGGGTCACAGTCGCAGCGATGAGAATATAGAGCGGTGGAAGAAGCGATATAGGGCAAAGATATCTCAGGGAGGCCTACACTGGAGCCGTATCTCGCTTATGGTCAAGGATGGATAATTGGGTGGATAATAAAGTGAATATGGTTGCGGGTGCGGGTATGGATGAGTATATCATGTTAGCCAAGATAGATAGCGCTATTATAGAAGATACGAGATCAAGAAAAAAGTCACATAACACCATCTGAACTCCCAGGAGATGTTTAGCGCCCTGCTCATCATTTGTGTCCACCTATGAGTTTTGAGGTGTCTATATCGATGATATCGAGCCCTATCCGACCCATAATGATTCCAGTTTCTTCAAATCACGGACGTACTAAAATCAGCGCATCAGCGCATTATGTCCTCAGTCCAAAGAAGTAAGCACCAAAGAAGCATGGGAAGGACACAACAGACCTATTCAGAGAAGTGGCTAATATAGGTAAAAGCAGCGCCGGTGTGCATACTTGCTTTCTGTACTCTCATCTCTATACGAGGCTCAGAAGGCGTCACATTGACAGGTCTTATCAAGATTTAGTATCGTAGTAACGATCATCGTGTATTGCAGCCGCGATGGTCACAATGCCCAAAATATCTACACGACATCCTGTGTATGAGGATTACTCCGGAGATCACCTTGAAATAGGTCGCCAGTCAATCTTTACCTCCTCGAGTAAGGCGTAACTGGGTATATTCAGCAAAAAGTGGCAAGGACACAAGCGAGCTCTAAGTACAGTGTGAACTGAAAAAAAAAAAATCTGTGCTAGATCTCGACCTCCTAGTCAAAATAGTGTTTGAAGTGCACTGCGTGGGCCAATTCATCAACGTAGTACTCGACGATAGGGTACTCAATACATCCTTAACTTGGATGATCTTTGGCTATTTTCAGCAAGGAGGATACTGGGTCTGCTTCCTCAAATTCTTGATGGTCGATGTATTTGACGATGGTATTATTTTCGATGTCTAACTTGGATGGTGGGGAGTTGTGAATGAAGAGAGGTATGTGCGTGCGTGCATGAAGATTTACACATAGCTGGGTTGTCGCTTGTTTGGTCTCGGTGCTATGCACAACTTCCAATTCCAACACTGCCACTTCTTCGTGTTCCCTCAGTGAAAAATATACACTTCCAAAAATCATGTCCCAGATTAGGTTTTGTTCGTCGACCCAGCGCTTTCGCTTAACCTAATCGGGTTCACAGCTTATGCACAGCCTCGTGAACTGTGGAAATGCTCTGGACTATAGAATCAACAGTGAGTAGCAATTGGCATGAATATTCAATCGACGGACTAACTACAGTGGCGACATGACATTATAAAATTGAACATGCCAATAGATGGCGTTCGAGTAGAAGCATATTGTTCTTTTATCTAGACCCGTATGAGGGGGGATTGATTTAGAGAGAATCAACGATAGTTTAAGATAAACTGTATTTACGAGTTCTGAAGATACGAGAGAATACAACAGCTATAAGTACTGTAATCAAGTAGCACCGGCCGACTAGAATACTACAAAGTCTAATCAAAAGATCGTACCAGAAATGACGAGAACACTGAGAGTAATGGAGTGTCCTAGGGTCCTAAGCTAACACGCTAAGGTAATTTGATTGTCATCAAGACGGATGGGGTAAGGATTTGAGGATATAAAGTTACAAAAAACGGACAAATTAACGCTTACAATAAGATGTACGACATTCTAGAGGATCACCATGGCGATGACCACGAAGGAGTAGGCCAAAATCGCCACAAAGATCCCCGCATCTTGAGTCGACCCGCTCACACTACTTGCAAGACTGGGAGTGAGTACGGGCTGGTTGGATGATTGTGTTATGGCATTATTCGCTGTGCTAAGTGTGAAAGCGAAGGTGGGGGTGGTCTTAGTTAGAGATATATTTGATGTAGAAGACGAAGATGTTGTTGCAGACCTTGTCGTTACTGGAGGTGCAGTCGATGGCAAGGGCTCAATTGTGGTTTGAAACCTTGTTGTTAATGTATGTGCAGCTGTCCGAGTCGTGGTAGTATCTGCGGATGCAAACAATGTTGAGCTACTTCTAAACCTCTTTGAAAGGGTGAAGCACCTACGTATAGTAAACGTCGTCGACAAGGGAGGTCCCACAGGTCCCGAACAAAGCTCTCCATCCGGGCAGCATCCAACGATTCCATTCGAAGCCAGAACACAGTAGGTGTCCGGCTGGCAGCATGATCCATCTATGAGCGCTGATAAGACAGTACACGCACTAAAAGATGGGTAATGTGCTCACCAAAGCAGCATTGCCAATCTATGTTAGGGCAGCAGAAGTTAAATTCACAGGGAAACTGAGGAATGGGGCAAAAACCCTGTCGTTTTGCAAGGTCTAAGAGGCCGCGAATTGTCGCCGGGCGTTTTTCTGCAACCGACTTGAAAGCAGGAAGTAGTTGTGTGGCAGTAGAAAATACAATTACGTATGACAAGAGCAGTATAAACGCTGCGAACGGAGTAGGCATAGTGAGCTAATAAGATGGGTCTTTGAATCAAGGGAGATGGTGAAACTTTGTTTTTGTACGATATTGCTTTGAGTATGAGCAAACTTGTCATTCCCATCGCGTTCTGTGTCAAATTCGGCAGAGATCATAACACGTTGTACTCCATCTGGCCAATCAATGCGCATTTCATTTTAATGACAGACGTTGGATATATATAGTCCTGTAATTCGCCTCCGGCTACCAGAGCATGCCTGTAGTGGTCATTGCTGTCTGATGACTGCATTATTCTTATTTCAAAAGAACGACGACGAGGCATGGAATGATAGTGAAATCAAAGATACTTTGCAACGCCAGGACACATGTTATCCCACTGTCATTCTCTAGGGCCTCAATATCAGCACATCCACTGTCCTTGACTTTGATGAACGGAGATCCCCGGCCAGATCAAGTGGGCGATATAATTAGCGCCCAAGACTCCGGTGTCTGGGATTTTGTTACCTCAAGTTTCTCGCATAGCATCGATGAGATGAAACCGTTTACTGAAAGACCGACAATGGAATGATAATGAAAGGGCATTTTTTTTTGTACTCGGTCAGTAACGGGAGATTAAACCGAGAAGACACCGATAATCGCATAGGGATCAGCGACTAAATAGGATTCGTGTAGATCCAAATTCTATATTCTATATTCCGTATTCTGTATTCTGCTTCTTTTACAAAGTAGTGATACCCAGAATGGTTACATAACACAGTACCACTCAGTATAGGCTCACTGCGCGAAGATTAATTCTTTTATTGAAGAAGAAAAGGAAACGTTCATAATTTCTACTCCCCCAATACGGTGTGTAGCGTGAGGTGAAATTAGCAGCTTGCAAGAGCTCCAAAGTAAGGCGCTCGTAGACGCGAGGGGGAAAAGGGGGAATTAATCACGATGAGATTCTGCGGCTCTGATTCCAGACTTGGTGCAGTTGCTCATCGGACTCAATTCTAATTATACCACATCGCATTGTGTCGTATTGTATCTCATCGAAATAGTATTACATGCATCACAAGAAGAGACCCAGGGCTATTGTAGTGATTATAGTGGAGTACGCCAGACTGGAGGTTGAACTGCAACTTCAAGTATAACGTAGCCAGATAGCCGTAATAAATGCCTCTAGAAGGCCATATTCGAACTCTCCGTTAGCGTAATATCCGTCGACTAACAAGGTCCGAAATCAAAGAGAAGCTTGTAATGGAAAATAAAAAACGAGATTCATATTCAGACGACCGAAGGATTTATGGACATGCTATTGCTCGATGAATCAATGCGAGGGATACAATGTGATGGAACAGAGAAGGGCGCAGAGGTGAAGATGAGATGTTCAGACTCAGTGTCAGTGCAATCACTCTCATCAGATTTGTACGCATCCATGTCACTTCGCATTGTATCATCACAGAGGATTAAAGAGGTATGTCGGTTATCACATCATAGACACCACAGAGGAGCGTTTGTATGAACGCCGACAACCAGAATGAACGTGGACGATAAACAATACAAAACTCTTGAAAGCGGAAAAATGAGGCAGATTCCGATCACCTCTTCCTTGGTCCCTCCTCTCTCCTCCCATGGCGCCCGTGATAGATCGACCATCCCTTATGGACCCCTTGTCAAACCCAGGCTGGCTAGTATCTCCCTATCTCTATCCCTCATGGGAATGATGAAGACGAGCCTGCGGCTGCAGCCGCCCTCCGAGACCTCTATCTCTGATCTGGCAGTGAACAGTGACGTGTCATTTACTTGCTCCATCGTCATTTCCTCTATCCATCCCCTTCACTCTTCCTCCCCCTTCACTCTTTCTCCCCCTTCACTCTTCCTCCTCCCTTACCCTCTTAATATTCGGTGTGGTGGGAATGGATGCGACGTGACTTCGATAGGATACTATTCTAATCCGATGCGAAGTGGCATGGCATAGTACCGTTGGCTTGCGTTGGGTTATTCACAGTCCCTCATTCTCCCCATTTCCGTCATGTCGCATGATGAGTTTTTTTTCATGCTGCCCATTGTATCTACCATCTGTAGCTGCTCTTTTTACTTTCTTTACCTTCTTGTTTTTACGTTCATTCCTCCGGCCCCTTGTCCCTCGCATCTGGCAATCGTTTCTGAATTCTTTCGAACCACATTTATCCTCTGAACCTTCGTTTCTTATTCCTATTTATAAGTTTTGTTTCGTTTTCGGATCTGCTACAGAACACAGAACACGAACTGCAAGCTGCACGACCTGCAAGTCGACTCAATATTTACTTTTATCCCAATCTTGTTCTCATACCCTAGCGTTCACGTTCATTCTGGCTGTCCTCGTTCGCACAATATTTTCTCCTTGATGATACCATGCGATTCGCTGGATACGACATGATGCGAAGTTACATGGGTGGGTATGAATGCGATGACAGTGAGTGCACTAACACTGAGTCTGAGGGTCTCATCTCTACTTCTGCGCCCTTCTCTATTTCTTCTCATTGATTCATCGAGCAAGGAGCATCCGTCCTCTGGATCTAAACTTGATGTTTCTTGAAGATCCCTGCTTGGATATCGGATCTTTTTACTGGACAAAAATTACCTTAACGAACATCCAGAATATAATATCCTAGACGCCTTTGTTACGGCTCTCTATCTACGTTATACTTGACTTTAACGTTCACCTCCTGAAGTCTTGTTCACGGCCATTTCTGCTCGCGCGGCGTACTACACTATAATCACCATGTTAGCCTTGGGCCTCTCTTTGCGATGCGTGCAATGCGATTTCGAGGCGGATCAATAGGACACAATGCAAAGCGACATAGTTGGGTTCGAATCGGATGAGCAATTGCGCTGTGTCCATATTCCGAGCCTAAGAAGCTCACCTGGACTGTTTCATCTCTTTCCCTGGCATATATACACATACCTGTTGATTCTCTCTATATATTGATTTTTTTTGTAGAAGAGCGCTTTATCTTGGATCTCTTGCTATATGTTGATTTCACTCCACTCTGCATACCGTACTGGTGGGGTTGATATTTTCAACCTTTCCTTCTCTTTTTCAAGAACGGAATTAGTGCTCATTCAAGGCGCCTACACCGAACAGTGTTGCAATATGCATCACTCTGAGTATTTCTACTTGATAAAAAAAGCAGAAAATAGGATACGGAATACAAAATTCGGATTTAAGCTCACCCTATTCGTGGTCGCTGATCCTTATGCAATTTTCGGAGACGGTAAAGCCTGAAAGGTACTAGAATCATGTTACTTGACCAGCTCCATTTCATATCTGCTTCTGCGATACAAAGAACTATTATTTACGATCTTTAGGGTACTAACTTTAATAACAAGGCCTGCTAAATACCGCTATATTGCTTAGAGCAGGCTATCGATGGTCACACACTGCGAAGTACTGTCCGAAAACTTATGGCGTGCGTTCGCAAGACTACGTGGAAGATTGATCAAGATTTTGGCTGTGCTAGACTTTGAAATAAAGTTTCATGAGCCATTGAATATGGTAATAAGACCTCCCGTACTGTATGCGATAAAAAAATTACTGGTGAGGAGCAGCCAAAACTATATACTTCTCCTACTCCAACAAACGACATACCCATCCAGCCATATATCTGTACAAGAAATATCTACGCAGGGTCTATTCATCCCTCCTTCGTTCTTCAGCCTCGTATTCCCATCAATCATGCCAAGGGCATCTCCATCAACCTCCAATCCTTGTTCCGCCTCAACCGCTGCCACCGTTATACACATGGCCCTCTGAAACCGGCCGAGCCCCAACGTCATTTCCGTACCATTCTCTAAGCAGAAGACTAGCTCTCTCGCTAGTTCCGTTAGGACGATATACACTCTGATGAATAAAGAAATGGTTGTCGCAGTAACTCCAAAAGGTCTGTTTCAGAAGGTCGTGTCTCCTTTCTCCTATGAGCATTATGAAAATCACTGATGACTTTGAAAATGGATGAATAATCATGCTCCTCGACCAGCTGCTTCGTCAATGGGGCAAGGAGATCTATGTCTGAGTACTTATCCTCGTTGGAGTAGGCGGCACCGGCCTACCCTAGCAACTCGTGTCTGGAAGAGCTCGGAATGCTCATCGAACAGCCACGCAGTCTGGCGTTGCGGGCAAGGTGCGTTGTTCTTCGTAACTACGAAGCGTGCTGACACACAAACCGTGTATAGCCGCTGATACGATCTACAGTAATCCGATCTAATCCACACTCGGGCAGCTCGGGCCCAGATGTGCCAGAGCTCACTACCGCATTGTGTCGGCAGTATATATAGACAACAGCACCGTGTTTTTCCTCAGAGAGAAGATGTTCCAGATAGTCAATGATAATCGATCTAGACACCCAAGATGTATGAAGCCTCGATAGTTGTGGGAGATAGGAACTCACAAGAGAACCGTTTTTCCAGAACCAGCTTTCGGAAAAAATGTTATACATCAAAATGCAGAAGTCGACATATCGAGGGCTGTGCACACAAAAATCAGACTCCAGTATATATGGAGAGCACAGCCTTGGCCTATTTCTCTCATTTCCGCACTATCTGCATGAAGTCCTGTCATCTTGCGTTGTACCTAGGTTGATCCCAGACAAGTAGGAATTGGGACACGCTCTACCTCCACAGAGGCTCCCTCCGTGTCAGTAGTTTCAAACCATCATACCCCAGTGTTTGCCCTTCCGGGACATTTGATGAGGTCGTCATATTTTTAATACCCCGAATACGGAGGGCACAGGATTGGGTAGGTATATTTAGTCTCTGACCATCACAAAAGATGTATCAACAGCAAAGGTGAGGAGATATCTCTGATTTTGTAGCGTCAGATGTGATTGACCATGTTCTCAGATTTCTCAACGTCTGAAATCGCAGGATGTGTTTTTATGGATGAGTATATATGCGTGTACGCTGTGGTCAACGAGCTAAAGTGGGATTAGGATGGAAATGGGGACGGGAATGAAGATGAGAACGTGGGTGACTTACGGGAATGAGGTCGAGAATGGGGGGCCACGGGCCACATGGTATGGGTGAATAAGAGACAGATGCTAAACTACTGTATCAAGTGTCGTGATTCGCGATGTGGCGAGACAGAAACAAAGAAAACAACCATTATCCCCACACAACACTCCCTCAAGCTGCTTCGGATGCCACTTCTGGTGCGCAAAGTGTAAGTTTCAGGAGGGAATTGATGTTTACTAGCTGTTGTTAGTATGAGTGTCATTGTTTTGGGGGGTCGCGGAAGATATAGACAAGGGGAGGGGAAGGGCAGTTGAATAACTATGCACACGTAGAGATATCCAAGACGTGCCAAAGCCGAGCATGGCGTCAAATCATCGACTGTTACATTAATATGTAACCATAGAGAAGAGAAACAAAAAAAACCAAGAAATCCAGCAAACTCAACGCAACCTTGTACAACGATATATTCCTCATCACTCCTAACACCCTGCCTTCTTGCCCAGCGTCTCCTTCGGCCGGCCGATGAACACTCCGAGATCTTGTTATGTAGTTGTATAACCCTTGTGCTCAACGTGGAGGACGTCATATTGATGGCTGTATTGTACTTGTAGGATGGGTGAGCAGTAAGATTGAGGTGGCGGCTGTGCGTGATGATGCCAGTGTTGTCTGTGGGAATAGATGCGTGGGGTATAGAGCAGGAGCACTTTACATAAGTGGTTCGTGCGCTGATGCGACTCGATTCTTCCCACTCTAAGTACCCTTCCTCCGACCCTCAAGGCCTCATCGATCGTCCCTCATCCCTTGGCTTCCATGATCCATCCATTATGTTTCCCTTTCGGATTTATTTCTATCATCAAAGCTAGGCTGACTGGTATTTCAGTATCTCTGTCTATTCTCACCTATAACTCGTCCCCCAAAAAGCGTTATCCAATCACATCGATCATCTTATCGCGATGATGAAGACGAACCCACATCTGCAGAATCCCTCCGAGACATCTATCTCTGTTCTGGAAGTGATTAGTGCCTAGTGATCAGTAATATGTCATTCACTCACTCTGTCGTCGTCTCCTCCCCAATCCCTTCTGAGTCTGGACTCTGTACCGCCCCGTGATAACCTCTTCTTCCCCCTTTCACCTTCCACATTCTTCTTTATTACGCAATCTGCGTTTCACCCTCTTTGTCTTCTTCCCCTTCCCCTCTCATATACGATGTGCTGCCATTACATGCGATGCGACTTCGGATCGGACACCATTCGACTCGATGCGAATCGCACCGCATGGTTGGACTATGTTGCGGGTTGGATTCTTCACACTCCCATTATCCATCACGTCGCATGACGTATTTGTTTTTATTTTATCCACTGCATCAATCATCTGAGTTTGTTCTTTTTGCTTTCTGGAAGAGCTTTCATTTGTTTTAGCTTTCTGAACCCCCGAATGCTTCTGGCTATCTATTTTATGCCCAACCTCTACCCCCGAGACTTCTCCCAGAGATTTTGTTCCCATTGGCAGAGGTAGCGGTGTACTTTACCTCCACCCATATACTCCATGTGGAGTCCACCAACTCCATACAGAAGTGGTGGACTCCACATGGACTCCATCTGGAACATATCCAAGTGTTCAGAAAGTTATCTTTGATAGGTGGAGTTCAGGTGGACTCCAGATGGACTCCAGATGGACTTCAAGCAATTCCACTTGAATCCAACTGGAGGCCAGGTGGAGGCCAGGTGGAATCCAGGTGGAGTCCAGGTGGAGTTCAATTAGAATCCACCTGGACTCCATACCTGGATAACAATATTCCAGCTTAGGCCATCAGAGAGCAGACTTATTGAATTTCACAAAGTCCAGCTATAGTCAGATTTTAATTGGAATGTATTTTCTTAGAGTAAATTCATGTAAGAATGTATATATAATATATTAAAAACTATATACTACATTATTATCTACAATATTATCTACTAGCGAAGTTCATCACCACTGAAACATAAAAAAGAAATATATAAAAATATATAAAACAAAAGAAATAGAAGAAAAACATACAAAACAGACAAAAAAAGGAGGCGAGAGGGTACATAGTTGGTTCAAATAAATATAGAAGCATATGAACATGAAAAAAAGAGAAAACGAGATAAAAAAAAAGAAAAAAAGAAGAAAAAAGGGGGCGAGAGGATGGCCGTGTCGCTCGTAGCCCCGCCGTACGCATTGTCGTTGTTGTGGTGGCCGTCGTACACGCTGTGGTAGCCTTCGTACACGTCGTGGTGGCCTTCGTACGCGTCCGGCGTGTCCGTACGTTGTGCTGTCGTGTCCGCTGCGTCTGTCATACGCGTTGTCGTCGTCGTTGTAGCTGTCGTACACGTTGTCGTCGTCGTCGTACACGTCGCTGTCGTCGTCGTGGCTGTCGTACGCGTCGTGGCTGTCGTACGCGTCGTGGCTGTCGTACGCGTCGTGGCTGTCGTACACGTCGTTGTCGTTGTCGTGGCCGTCGTACGCGTCGTCGTCGTCGTCGTACACGTCGTTGTCGTTGTCGTGGCCGTCGTACGCGTCGTCGTCGTCGTCGTGGCCGTCGTATGCGTCGTGGTCGTGGCCGTCGTACACGTCGTGGTCGTGGTCGTCGTGGCCGTTGTCGTCGTTGTCGCGGCCGTTGTACGCGTCGTCGTCATGGTCTGCGTACGCGTTGGTGTCGTCGTCCGTACGCGTCCTGCGTGCCGTCGTACCCATCGTTGTACGTACCGTACGTACCCGTCGTTGTCGTTGTCGTCGGCCTACACGAAAAAGAGAGGGGGGAGCGGTTAATGGCGGCGGCATGCGGAATTCGCGACTTACCTGGGGTCGCGACCTCGTTCCTCATTCGCATCGCATCGCCTCGTTCCCCCTCGTTCCGCATTCGCCTCGCCTCGTTCCTCGTTCTCCACCCGCCTTGTTCCGTCTCGTTCCGTACTCACCTCCCTTCGTTCGCGGGTGTCCTTCTGTTCTTCGTCGGTCTCGGTTCGTTGCGATGCGATGCGTGTCGGGTCGGGTTGGCATGGGCCTGGCTCCGACCGACGACGGCGAGGTGGGGGGCACGCACGACGGCGGCAGCGGGGTGGTGGTGGTCGGAGGAAGAGGTGGGGTGGTGGAAATAATAAACAGACCGACGTGGCATCAATAAGTCACATACGTGACGTTATTTGTCACTTGCCGAGAAATGCCGAGTAAATAGCCGTATTGGTATGTAGGCCATCAAAATTTGATGAATTACAAAGGCTCTATAGCTTAGTTGGTTTAACGTCAGTGTGCGGCATTCTCGGATGCCCGAGTTCAATTCCTATTGGTGCTTTTTTTTTTTACATTATAATAAAATATAAATAAAATCTGGGGATCATCCTCCACCTGGAGTCCATTAGAAATTGACCCTGAAATAGTGTATTAATGCTGATATACATGCTTCTTGAGTCAAATCCATATGGAATCCATATGGAGGATGTGAGACTCAGATGAAGTTCCACATGGAGTCCACATGGAATTCCACATCCTCCACATTGGCCCACATGGAGGATGAGCGGATTCCAGCTGGACTCCAGGTGGAGCTCTCCACCTCTAAATGGCTGGTACACCTGCCAAAAAAAAAGTCACCAAACTCCATGTGGACTCCACCAACTCCGGCATGGAGTTGGTGGACTCCACCCGGAATATATGGGTGAGGGTAAAGACCTCGTTCGCGGCCTCTTAGACCTTGGCCAACGACAAGGATTTTGCCCGCCCTCCCTCGCCATACCTGTGAATCTAATTACTGCTGCCCTGACGTGAAATTGGCGATGCTGCAGTAGTGAGCACTCTACCCATAATTTTAGTGCATGCACAGTCTCATCAAGCTCATAGATGGAGGATGTTGCTCCCCGAATACCTACTGTGTTCTCGCTTCCAATGGAAAAATTGGATGCTGCCCGGATGGCAAAGTTTGTTCTGGACCTGCGTGAGATCCCTTGTCGATGACGTTCACTATGCGTAGGTGCTTCACCCTTTCAAAGTTGCTTGGATGCGGCTCAACACTGTTCGTATCGACAGATACTACAACGACTCGGACAGCTGGAATAATGCCATAACATATCATCGAACCAGCCCGTATTCTCTCTCATCTCCTTCGATTCAAGTAACCTTTCTATTCCTATTCTCGATCTCCTTGTCATTTCTAGTATGAAGTTTTGAATAAAATCTGTAGTAGTCTAGTTGATTTGATTCGTGCATATTTATGCATACTCGATTGTCGCTTGTTTACTCTGCTTGGCATTGTGTGTAACTTGAAATTTGAACTATGCGTCCTCTTCATCTTACCTCGGTGAAAAATACACCCTTCCAAGCCACCTTAGATTGTGCCACTGGGTATATTTTTTCCTCGATCCGGTGCTCTTGTTTAACCAGATCATGTTCCAAGCCTATACATAGCCTCGTGCATCGTAGAAGAAATTAGCTTTGGACTATGGCGGTAGGGATGATTGAACAGTGAATTACCATTTAAGTGAATATTCATTCTATCTAAGTGCAAAACGGTAGACTTTAAAAAAAAAACGGACGTGCGCCTGTGTTTACCATAAACAACCAGATATGGTATACTCCACGAAACCATGACGCAACATGGGGCATACGGAAATGTGCGTGGCAGGTTGCGTGCTTGCGTGCTTGCGTGCATTTGCGTGCCACGCAACCTGGACTTAGTACATGCATTTGAGTGTATAGTTGGATTATTTTTATGAATAATATTAATGTTGCCCTCCATTTACTGTTGATTACTGAGACTTGACTTGGATTTGCATAAGTCCGTGCTTTCTGACACCTTTCCGTGTTGAAGTTGGTTCTATATGGGGCTCATTTAATTACTGTGTCCCACCTACTCTTAATAAAAAATTTCTTGTAATGCACTCAATATCGCTGCCATGTGTGCAGTTCAACTTAGGGAAAACAGATACTACTATAGTTTGTGCACCTTCTTAGTAACTTTGTAGTGACTCAACACCGTATGAGTTGAGTATGAGTCACAATTGTAATCGTGTGACATCAGTACTCAATCATCGGAGCACAACCTAAACAACACACATACTGATGTTACACTGTACTATAGTATATGATACAAAGTACAGTTACAATGTAGCATTCCATATGGATTCAATAATTCCTCTGAGCCGCCCCAATGTACCATACCTTTAAATGGCAATCCACACTGTACCATATTGTATGGGCCGGTGAATGGAGGAATCTGACCACTTGATGGATACATACCCCATATATCCATCGCATGTCAGGATTACTCTGGCCAGGATGTGGTTTGCACATTCTGCGGGTCGGGTCAGGACTGGGTCGGACGCCCGGCTTTCTGGCTTTATTTTCCATTATGGGCTGAATTGCACTAAATTCTCAATATGCATGAAATTATACCATCTCTGCCTCCCATTCGGTCAAAATTTGAAAATGCGTCAAGCAAAAAGCCATGTCCGACCCGTGCCCAACCCGGAATGTTTACTTGCGTGTGCAATACCTGAGAATGCATGACACATGACATTGTATTGACGGGTCGGGATGGACGCGGCACGGAGCGGATACCGGAACATTAGCGGACATAGCATTTCTCACTTAAAGCTAGTGGCACTGAATGTCATGCTTCAAAACTCAAGACCAGATGTCGGGTCGGGCACGGAGCGGACACGGCCATCTCTTCCCACGTGTTTCAAATACCCGTTTGTGCGAAGGCAAAAATGAGAGTTACCTTTGTCATTCATGCTCAGGTACTTTGGATGAGAATTCACTTCCTAGGGTGGATACAAAATTGGCATGGTAATTTTACTACTGTCTTCAATGAATAAAAAATACACATCATGTTAAGGTAGAAAGGAACGGCAAGGCAGTGTGCGGTGTTATCAAAGAGGACGGAAAGTACAAATGTTGTGTCCGACCCGAATCCGGCACGGCAGCATTCCGAAATCACAGGTGGGTTTAAAGCACCTTGATTCCATTGAGTCGCTGGCAAGAGTATTCTCCTTATATGAGATACATTCATTCCATTACACACCAAAAAAAAGATAAAAAGGGTATTCAACTATTCGTAGATAATCCGGGCCTTGCCTTTGCCTTTGCCTTTGCCCTTGCCCTTGCTTTTGCCCCGATCTATCGTATTGCAGAGCACCAGTCGCGTCCTGCCCTGACTGTGCCATCACCGATCTTTCAATACCGACATCCCTATCCACTGCATTCGTGTCGGTATGTGCATTATCCCGATATTTTCTTTCAAATTCAATCAAAGCATTTTGCATGCGCTGGGACTCGTTAGCAAGACCCTTCTTGTGAAGGTCCACTGCTTTCAGCTTAGTGACTTCGGCCAGATACAAGCGATTTGCCGTGTCCTTGTAGGAGGCTCCGAGCCGGTTCGTAGCCGCAATGACTTCGGCATGAATATTGAGGCGCTCTCGTTACTCAAATCCTTATAAAGTGAAATTAATACTGACAAAATACTGATATGAGACTTACGGGATTTGGAGGAACCTTGATGTGCTCCTCCGCAATTTCAACGAACGGCCGACTATGCACCTGAGAGCTCTAATGAAACCATATATATGTTAGCATCGGACTGAATCGACCCCGGTCCCAGTCCCAATCCCGGTCCCGGTCCCGGAACGAAGTGTATGTAAATACAGCATCAGAGCGGCACGGCATCGGAACGCCAACGGGGTGGGCCAAAGACATGTTGAACACAAATGTACTGACTTTGCGTTCCGCTATGGTGGTCTCCATTTCTTTTTTCACGATGTGTGTGAAAGGACTGGAGGAGGTCGGGAAGAATAAATTGTGGGACAAGATATCCATCTTTCCTTTGTGCTGACTGGGGGATCAGAGCATAGCCCTCTGGGACTGCAGATGTGTGTGTCTCGGGATTAGGCATGGTGGTTGAAAAGTAAGTCAGCGATCCGGACACTGAGTGTTTAGGGGCTACAACGCGTGTGTGGCGGCAGTATTGACATCTATTTGGCAGGTTGATGTTTACCATCACTTTATTTTTGCACTCTTCAATTACCGTAACTTCCCTGTGCCGATCCGCCAATTTTCGCGTCCAGAACCCGCCCTCCCGCTTATCACTTTCAAGACAAAACATGTCCAACAACACGATCTTCGCAAATTCCGATAGCCTAATTGGCGCTATGTTGCACCTCGACGATTTGTTCCAGAAAGGCGTGAACAACGGCAATATCGTGGAGGTTCTGAAATCACAGAAGAAAGGTTTGGTAAGTACATTTGTCGCATTGGCGACCAATATTTTGACCAAAGATATAGAGAAATGTATTGACGGCCAAAGAGGACGGTCTTTTCAAGGAGACATTTGCTGCCCACGGCAACCTCTTCTTCTGGACTCTGTTGTACGATTACTACAGCGTGTTCAAGAACCCAGATTTCAACCCGGGCGGAATTTGCGGCAAAATACAAGAAAAGTTGCGCTGAACAGAGGGAACTGCACACAACAACTGCACGCTGGCAGAAGGGGAGTGACGCCCGGAGGCGGCAAGGAGAGTGATAAGAGAGAGGAGGAAACAGTTCGGTCAGGTGAGATAACTCAAGGAGGAGCGGGAGTTGGGAAGGATCGGGGCTCAGCGAGACAGGACGTCAGACTGAGCACGGATACAGGAAAGAGGGGTGAGCGCGAGATGGCAGGTCCGGCTGCCGTCCCGGTCCAGGGTCGCCCTCGCCCCTCAGCGCCACGCAGGTAATGCAAATAAATACCAACCCAGTCAAAGCCATGGCACATGGGCCAGGACCACAGGAGGCCTCAGGATCTAAGGGGCGACCACAGCTCCAGAAAATGTCTGGGTCAAAGCCCCGAGCAAAACCAAAGCCCACACAGGTCCGGGATGCTATCCCGGACCTGTCAACCGGTATGGGTCATCACTTACTAGCATTGCAGATGTTTGATGTGCCCGAACCAGCGTCGACACATACATTCCGCCACATAGTGCCCCCGCCTCCTCCAACGACCTCCCAACAAATCTGTCCCCCTCCATTGAGCTGTCCAGGATGACGATCACACCGCAAGCAAAAAGGCATCGCGAGCGCTTCATCCAGTGGCAGAGGACGCTGAAATGGACGACGGCACAGACTCCGATCGGCACAATCATTCCGCGTGCAACAAGCCGGCAACAGACATGGCCCTAGCGAAAAAGCGCAAGAGGTCCGCCGAGCCAGTGGACGACGGCGACGATGACGACAAAGACGATGATGCTGAAGGTGAAGACGAAGATGAAGAAGAATCTACTGACGGCGATGGCGACGATGGCGACGACGATCCTCGTTTCACGAAGGCGCTCCCCGGATCCCAAAGACAGATTGGCATGGCAAACTGGCCAACGCGTCCAGCCCCCAAACGCTCTAATCGCGCCTACGCTGGTGACGTACCTGCGGTGCAAGAGGAAAAAACTGGAATGCGTGCAGGTAGAAGGTCGTAAGAGCGGTGGGTCATGTTATTACTGCGCCCTGTCTCATATGGCATGTCAGACGGAAGACGACAAAGAAGGCAAGAAGGGAAAGGGGAAGGGGAAGGGGAAGGGGAAGGCAACAAAAGCAGAAGGGAAGGCGACTGCGCAAATGCTGGCCGCAAAGAGGGCAAGGATGGATGAAATGTCCGGGAGCGCTTTCAACCCAGCCTTCAGCGGGTAAGTGATTTTTTTCTTCGTATACCAGTGATAAAGCTAAATAGTATTCAGATATCACTTTGGAGGACATTGAGCGCTGGAGAGCTTTGGACGAAATTGTCCCGCCGGCTGGAAGATAGGATAGAGAAGTTGGAGGAGGTGGTGGCCGGTCAAAAAGGGCAATGGACAAGGCTCGTGAGCAGCTCCGCAAAAACACAGAGGTCATCCAAAAATTCGACGACAAAATAGGGGACTTATGCAATGTGGTCGCTGATCTGGAGGGTCGTGTAGCCAGGCTACAAAGACAACCTCCTTCGGCTTGGACTGCATTGACCTCAAGTGCCGCTATTTCGGGCTCTGGAACAATTGCCGATGGCGCTGGAGACCGCTGTCCCCTACCATGCGCCCCCTCGTTCGCTGCCGATCGCTATGCCAGCACCTCACAACGTCAGAGCACGATTCAGCCGGCACACCAAGCAGAGGTAGAATCGTCGGAAGGATCAACCGCAAATATTGCCGCTTCCGCTGCCGGTGTCCGCGCCGCTTCCGCTGCCGGTGTCCGCGCCGCTTCCGCCCCTCATTCCCGCAATCCCTCTCGTCCCCGCCGCGAATTGCCTACTGTCGCAATGGACATCGCTGCCGCAGCCTCCCACATTTCTTCCGGGCCACATGTTCCACCGGAATCCGTCACTCCAGCACAGAACCCTGACTCGTACCTTCACCGTAAGTTTGATCCCAACCATCCAAGTCATGGCTGTATTTATCACAATGTCACTGGCGCCCGTCATTTGGCGCTACAATTCAGGTCCCTCTACCGTGGCCACTCCAGCAATCGAGGACATCGACATGGAGCAACAACAAGCTTCACTGCCGGCAGCAACATCGGCGAGCGACCAAATGCAAACGGAGGACGATCTGCAGCTGGAGTCTCCCCCTCGTGCACAACGGAGCACACCGACACAGTCGTCTGCAAGTTCACAGCCGTTGCTTCCAGTGGCGACCTCCAGCTCTGAGGGCTATCGCTCTCGGCCCCCATATGTGTCTGGCTTCGGGCGCCCGACTCCGCCCCATCTACGTCTACCAGCAATTCTCAGCCCGTGGTAGTTATCATGAGGAGGCCCACGCCGGTGAGCCCTCTTAGCCATCGGCACGGCTTGGTCAACCACGACACGGAAGATGAGATGGATGATGAGTAGTCCGACACTTCGTGAATTTGTTCTTTGGGACGTTTTCTGCTGTCACGTTTGTTTCGGACATCATATACGCTCTCTGGTGTGGTTTCATTTGGGACGCATGCGGGCAGTTTTTTTTTGTTATATATCACACATGTACATGCTCTCTAATTTTGTTTGTCAAATATAACAATATTTTCTTGTGCCCATCTGAAATGTGAGAGTGCATACTGTTATTCCCGCACTCTACGTATGCGTTTGCGCCGGGCCATTGACCTGCAATTTGTTGGACTCGGATTCTAGTAATGCCAATGTATCTGAAGTCCGGACTGTCCTCTTCGCAGAAGTGGCAGCAGGCAATCTGTTCAAGTCCTCAGTGCTGAGACCAATAGCGGTGGTCATTACACTACCATGCAATTCTTGTTGGAAAAGTCGTTGTGTAGGTGTTTCAGAGGAGATTTGAGGTGCAACATCGGCATTGGCCCCGGAGTCTGCCCCGGACGACACGCAGACTCCGATGTTAACAGGTAAGTCTTCATTGTCGAGACGCAATTCTTGCTGGCAAAGTCGTTGTGTAGGTATTTCGGCCGGGTGCATGGGGTCCGATATCGGCACCGGATTCCGCGCCGATTGACGATTTGCCGATAACGTTGAATAAGTCAGACATTTGAACATCTGTGGAAACGGATGAAGATTGAATGGTTGCCAAAGTTTTCGACTTTTCTTTTTTTTTCTTGGGGGTTCGATTTGAGACATGATATGCATCAATGGGGAGTTACCATTGTCTGCATCCAGTGTCACTCTGTGTTGATCATAGTCCTGACCGGACAATTGCGTGGCAATGTTGTTCGAAAAGGCGTAGGTATTGTCATTTAAATGCGGCAAGAAGGCTTGGGTCTGCGCATTCTGAAGCTGGTAGTTGTTGGAGTGGTTGTTACCAAACATTGTCTGACTGTTGTAAAACATGTTTTGGCTGTCACTGAAACTTCTGATATACGCCATGTCATCAAGTCCGTCATCGGGATCGGCATTCAGAGGTCCCAGTGTTTCGGCATTGGATGGCCCAGCGGCAAAAGGATGTGCGACTGTTAGGCTGGCATTGTAGCTTAAGTCAGGGTAAGGTCCCACATTGGTGCCCCAGTCCCATGAATTCAGATGTTCGTGCCCATCATGGACATCGTTGAGCCGGATTAGCCTGTGGCAAATGAAGGAGTGTGGCTGGTGCAGCTAAAAACTCCGGAGCCCCTTGATCAATATCGTTCAGAACTTCCGAGTCCGGTCCAATAGCCTTTTCTTTGCCTTTATCGACAACGGGGCATATGGGTGCCGGCATGTCCACATCGGAGTCCGGGCGGGACTCATTTGCAAGAGAATATCTCCGATCACAAAAACATATTGCCCATCCGTATTCTGAGCTTTGCTTTTGCCTTTATCGACAACGGGGCATATGGGTGCCGGCATGTCCACATCGGAGTCCGGGGCGGGACTCATTTGCAAGAGAATATCTCCGATCACAAAAACATATTGCCCATCCGTATTCTGAGCTTTGCTTTTGCCTTTCTTTTTGTTGGAATTTGTATGCTTTTTTGTGCCTGAAGCCGGAACCATGTCGGGATCGGACTCGGGCCGGACTCCTCTTGACCGCTCTCGTCCAGATAATGTGTACGGATAGGTTCGTAACCTTTTGTTTGGCGTTGACCATTGAAAAGCCAAACACATGGTTTATGGGATGTGTTTCCTGTCGCCCGAAAATGTGGTCTATCAGTGATATTATGTTGGGCAAACTCAGGTCGCGAGGGTCTTTGATTGTGAATCCACTGGGAAGATATTCCGGTAATACGAACTGAGCCTGATTTTCCTGTAGTTGTTTGTACGGGACATGTTTGCTTCGGCCGTTCGTTGCCAGCTCTATTCATATTTTCAGTTCAGAAATGCTGGCTAAGCTATGAGGTGGACAAACTGTAATGTTTCGCAAAGTATTTCTGAATCATCTCATTGAGTTCTTTCTTGACAGGCAGGTTGCCTGACTTTGTGTCCAATCTCTGGGGAAGGATCGGGAATCCGTGCTGGTCGAATTGCAGATTGAGATCCTTGACATCATTGCCAGTGCCGTTCAGCGCCCATGGCGTAGGTCCAGGGTTCAAGATCTTCTTCATTTTGGTTATATATTCCATCACATAGAGCTTCATTTGGTGCACCTGAGGCCTGTATTGACTTTCAAATAGTGGAGCATCGACCTCAATAAGTTCCGCCATCTGATCAACACTATAAAATTGTGAATAGAATGAAAAATGCTGATGCCGGGTGCGGGAGCCGGCCGGCAATTGGAGAAATTTGCTTACACCTGAACGACAAGCTTGCCTGACATGTCTGTGTATGCCACAAATGAAAGGGATAGGACCCCCATTTCGTTCCAGTGACCCTTTCGCGCTTTTTGAGAACCGTGAAATGGCTTTTTTTTTGGCCAGCCTGTGCGATACTTTGATTGAGCTGGCCCACAAAGAAGCATAGCACTGACTGTTGTCTCCTGTCATTGTTCTGATTTGCTGCAGACACAATCTGTGCACCTTGTCTATCTAGTTGTTCCAGCTGCAGTGCTGACATGTGTTGCAGGATGTTTCCCAAAGCCTTCATACGAAAGTCAAACCAATTAGGTGTTTGAGTGGATGCGGAATTAAGTCCCATTAGACTTGCGATCTCTGCAAAAACATCATCCTTGCGTGTCTGCCATAAAACTTCTGTTCTTTTCATTGCTGCCCCTGTAATTATTGTTTCTGCAACTTTGGCTCCACGCCATGTGTTTTGCATCCAAGCGACTAGCTTCTATATAATGTTAACAGTCCCGAGAAGGCGCCCCAAATGTATTTTTAGAACATTTAGACTTTAGCTTTCTGAATAGAATGAAACCTTGACGTACCCTTGCCTGTGTTTGTGAGTCTCCGATTTCATGACCTATACTGTCCCAGTACTGAAATATTGCAGGCAAAATGTATGTCTTTGCCACACTTTTGCATTCTTCTGCTGATTTCGACGCCAGATACCTTTTCTTTATGGGCGTCAAGCACTTTCCGCTCTTCAGAATTATACACAACTTGACGCCCGATCTGGGGCGCATGAGAAAATTGGGATTGACAGGGTTCGGGATTGGACCGATATCATCGTTCACATGCTTGGCATCCACATCATTGGAGGATATGTTTGGTGGGGCAGGAGGTTGTTCGATAGTTGCGGAGTCCATATTCGCAACAGATGCACAGTAGGCGGAACAGTCAAGAGGCGTTTAAGGGAAGGTGTAATACAATGGAAATTTTCAAAATATAATATCAAATAGAGTATCGGACATCAGTTAAACCCGGATAACCCATCATGCGGTTATATGCAATAAATTTTCATATGCAATCTTTCAACAGACCTCTCTCTCTCTCTCTCTCAATGCCCTCTCAACAGCAAAAAAAACAAGAACGCGGCACGCAGAAATATATTGCGTGAAGGCGATGTGGAGGCCGCCGCCGCCATTACATATGAAACTAGAAAAACTGTCACACGGAATGGGAGAGTCAAGACAAAAAGTATGCAGTCGCACTGGAACGTGAACAGACAGGTCCTACTGCTGGGCCCTCTCCACCGATAGACGTGGTTCCAGATAATGAAGACAATCCATTTTACAGCATGGACTTGGAAATGGATGACTCTGTTGTAGAACCAAAAATGCGGAAGGTCAGACTGCTTTAAAGATATTCATTTAAGTCATGTTCTGACCAAATAAAAGACACAACGAGATTATATATTGCAGTTTGTGGACAGAGTAGATGATTTGCTGGGGGCATTGCTCAGCCGGGAATCTCTCCGACCTGAGCTCTCTGAGTGCATTCATTGTGCTTCTAACCTCCGGGCGGTATGGCGATGTCAAGACTGCAGTATGCCTGCGATGCTATGCAGGTCTTGCATGCGCGAGACACACCAAGATAATCCCATGCACAAAATTCAACGGTGGACTGGTTCCCATTTCCGCAAAGCCGAAGCTTTGGGAAGTCAGAAGTTACCTTCTGATACCCCACCACGACGGCAATCCTCTTTGTTCAGCTCTAGAATTTCAGAGAAGATATTTGGAATCCATTGAGCGGCCCAAAGATGAGCAGGAGCAGGCAGAACTCCGGCAACAGGGTACAGAATTTGAGAACGTGGGACCGGGACCGGGAGTGGCATCGGCATCAGCATCAAATAATGCAAACGACACTGATACTCACCAGCAGGAATCGGAGAATGCACCAGCCGACTATAATTGGAATGACCAAGAGTTTGAACACTATTTGCAATCGCTGCAAAATAATTCCGACGTGGTACAAGACGAAATGGTGCCGGATGAGGAGCCTGACGATGCAACAGAAGTCACCAATGCTGAAGCCGATGTCCGTTTCATTCCCAACTATCTCGCAGCATTAAATGTCGGTGATGCCGACCCGACTACGGCCTTTACAGGGGGCATTCCCACCGCCGATGGTCTGAATAACTCATATGTCTGTGTCGTTCACACAAACGGACTTCACCACTTGGCTATGGTTTCATGTTCATGCCGGGTGCCTAACATTCTTCCACTTGACCTCATGGCCAACAGATTGATACCAACCAGCTTCTATCACGTCCAGACATTGTTTTCAGCTCAAATGCTTGATTTCTTCCGTCTTTCAAATCTTGAACTCAAGGCATTGGCATATCAATTTTACAATCTATTGCACCATGTAACGAATCCAATTGCTCCCGCAAGTGTGGTCGATCTATACAACGAATTTTGTTGCATGACACGTCTGTGGCGATGGATGAAGAAACTCAAATGGTTGGGATTTGCTGGTCACAATGGTAGAAGTGCGACGGAAGTCCGGAAAGGGGAACTTGCAAATTACTGCCCAGCATGTCCACAAGTTGGGGTGAACTTGCCGGACAATTGGAAAGACGACCCGAACCGCTGGGTGTATAAACAAATATTTGTTGCTGACGGAAATTTTAAGGCAGATCATGTTCGGACAGCAAAGCCGTCGCAGGATATATGGCTGTTTGAAGGAGGCGGGATGATTCCGTTGCGTGCAGAATATGATTCATTCTTGAAACGTGCAATAGAAAGATTGACGGTAAGTTTCTGGCTCTGGTGCCGTTCCGTTCCGATCCCGACCCGGTTGACCCGTTCCATAGGGGCGCACCTTGTGAGAACACATTTAAGGCTATCAAGAACGCTCTAATCGCTTCGTCCGCTTGCGACATTACTGGCATTGTAGCATTTGCATGTGCCCGGCATGGATGCTTTGCCCCAAATTCCATGGCCGACCTATTCAAGGGAGAACAGCAAAAAAATGTGGATTTTTCATTTTTAATGGCCCTGGCGAGGTCTTTCCTTTCCCCCACACAATCCATATGGACTCCAGTGGACTCCAGTGGACTCCAGTGGAGTCCACTGGACTCTCTGTCCAGCCAAACTGGCTGACAGATTGTCCAGTCCACTGGACTGGAACTGGACTGCAGTCCACTGGAGTCCACTGGACTCGCACTGGACTCCTGCCAAATTTTCAGTCCAGTCTCAGTCCAGTGGATTGAGAGTCCAGTCAAGTCCACTGGAGTCCACTGGAGTCCACTGGACTGGGGCTTAAATATTCACTGAATAACAACAAATAATATGTTTATTAGCACAGTCCAGTGGACTCCAGTGGAGTCCAGTGGAGTCCAGTGGAGTCCACTGGATGCAATAATTAACATAATATCCAAAGTATAATCATTAGTTATTAATATTAATATCAATTGCAAAAAATAACATACAAATTGACACTGTATAATAACAATTAACTGAGACTACATTTAAATAAACCAGAGAGCAACACCTCCCTGTAAATTAAATTTTGCATTTTGTTCAGTCCGCGGGGTAAGAATTTCACAGGCGATGTGACGCGCTGCGTTCCGGCATCGGCCGATCGGCACGATCACCATCAAACGGATGCATGTGCTGTCAATTGCTTCTTTCTTTCCAACCACCACCATCTCCCCTTCCCTTTCTCTCGCCGTCGCCTTTGCCCTCTTCACCACCGCCGCCGCTCCCTCACCCGCCGCCACCCTTCTCGCCTCACGACGGCCTCATCATCACCGTCTGCGAGGGCGGATCGGGTAGCCGCCGCTTCGCCGCTGTTCAAAATGGGAGGGAAGGGGGCCTGGGAGGAACTGGGGAAGGAGGTGAGTACATACCGTCCCGCCTATCCCCTTCTTTTGCTAACAAACCACGCAGGTGCAGACCCCGTGTCGACGGCACGAGGCACTGATGAGGGCACGCACAGCGTCCTCGTTGCCGTCGACGGTGGCCCTGCTGTTGGGTATCCCAACATGGGGCCACCGTAGCTGCTATGTTGTACTGCGGCCTCCGCCGTTGCCAGCTCGTGTGGCCCCCACATCGTGCCGCCCCGCTGCACCCCTCTGGCCGCCACGTCACTCGCCCCCCCTCGACATTGCCAGCTCGTGTGGCCCCCCCATCGTGCTGCCCCGCCGACTCCCTCTGTGGCCGCCACGCTACCGGCCCCCTCCACCGTTGCCAGCTCGTGTGGCCCCCCATCGTGCCACCCCGCCGCACTCCCCTCTGTGGCCGCCATGCTACCGGCCCCCTTGACGCTGCCAGCTCGTGTGGCCCCCATCGTGCTACCCCGCCCCCCTTGACGCTGCCAGCTTGTGTGGCCCCCCATCGTGCTACCCTGCCGCACCCCTCAGTGGCTGCCACGCTACCCGCTGCATCCGCCGTTGCCAGCTCGCTGGCCCCCCATCGTGCCACCCCCGCCGCGACCCCCTCGGTGGCCGCCCACGCTACCCGCTGCATCCGCGTTGCCAGCTCGTGTGGCCCCACATCTTGCCACCTCGCTGCACCTCTCTGTGGCCGCCACGCTACCCGCCCCCCCTCGACGCTGCCAGCTCGTGTGGCCCCCATCGTGCCACCCTGCCCCCTTGACGCTGCCAGCTTGTTTGGCCCCCATCGTGCCACCCTGCCGCACTCCCTCGGTGGCCGCCACGCTACCCGCTGCATCCGCCGTTGCCAGCTCGTTTGGCCCCCATCGTGCCACCCTGCCGCACCCCTCGGTGGCCGCCACGCTACCCGCTGCATCCGCCGTTGCCAGCTCGTGTGGCCCCACATCGTGCCACCTCGCTGCACCTCTCTGTGGCCGCCACGCTACCCGCCCCCCTCGACGCTGCCAGCTCGTGTGGCCCCCATCGTGCCACCCCGCCCCCTTGACGCTGCCAGCTCGTTTGGCCCCCCATCGTGCCACCCTGCCGCACTCCCCTCAGTGGCCGCCACGCTACCCGCTGCATCCGCCGTTGCCAGCTCGTGTGGCCCCACATCGTGCCACCCCGCCGCACCCTCTGTGGCCGCCCACGCTACCGCCCCCCTCGACGCTGCCAGCTCGTGTGGCCCCCCATCGTGCTACCCTTCTGTGGCCGCCATGCTACCCGCTCCCTCCGCTGTTGCCAGCTCGTGTGGCCCCCATCGTGCTACCCCGCCCCCCTCGATGCTGCCAGCTCGTGTGGCCCCCACATTGTGCCACCCCGCCGCACCCCTCTGTGGCCGCCACGCTACCCGCCCCCTCCGCCATTGCCTGTCCTTGTCTCTGTCCCTCTTGCATGATGTTCTCTATGTAGTTATATAGCTAACTTTTACAATGTATATAGCCTTAGTTAGCATATATATATATATTTCATGTATTCACTGGGCTTGAATTTTCGTAGTGAACTTGGATTTATTTTGGAGTATTTATATGAGTTACCATATTAAGATTACTCTCTGCTTGAAGCGCAGATTGCCTCTTGTTCCGTAACTGCCATCATCACTGTACTGCTAGCTCACCACCTGCACTATGCCTGCTACTACTAGGTCTACCACCAAAGCTACACCTGCTGCTTCTGCTGTTGCTTCTAATAGCAGGAAGAGGCAAGGGTCTAGTGCTGCTCAGACTGCTAAGAAGAGATTAAGGTCTGGTTCAAACAGGGCAGCCAAGACAGATCTAGAGAAGGAGAAGGAAGGAGGGAGAGGGAGAGGAGGGGGGGAGGAGGAGGAGGAGGAGGAGGAGGAGGAGGGGGAGGAAGGGGAGGAAGGAGAGAGAAGGAGGAGGGGGAGGAAGGGGAGGAAGGGGAGAAGGAGGAGGGGGAGGAAGGGGAGAAGGAGGACAGGGAGGAAGGGGAGAAGGAGGAGGGGGAGGAGCAGGAGGAGGGGAGGAGGGGAGGGATGGAGCAGGGTTACCAGATCTGGAGGAGATGGTGGTTGATAAGTTGAGGAAAGGGGGAGAAGAGGGAGGAAAGCAACTTTGAAGAAAGAGGTCAAGAAGTAAGAAGTTATTGACTATATTTTAATTTATTTCTAACTTTATTTTCAGATCAAAACAGCGTAGGACAACTGCAGAGAAAAATGCAGCTGTTGAAGCTGAGGAAGCTAAGCGGATTAGGAAACAGACTCAGTGAGTTTGTTTTTGTTCTTTGTTTATATATATATATTAAAATACTTTAAGCACTTTAAAAGTTCTGGCAGAAGGAGGTGATTCAGTTGCACCTCCTCGGCGTTCAGCACCAGTCTCTACAATTGAGTCTCTTCTGACTGCTATTTCTTCAACTGGTGGTACTGGAACTGCAGCTATCAATGCTGAAGCTACAACTCTGTCTGCTGCTGCCCCAAGCATCAATGATGCTCCTACTCCTCTCGTCTCAACCACTACAATGTCTTTGCCTGCTCCAGATATTTCTGCTCCAGTTGCTATCAGTTCAGAGGAGCAGAAAACATCTGAAAACAAGCTTTCTGATGAAGGTTGGTGTTTATATTTATATTTATTTTATTTAATTATTTAATTATAAACAGATGCCACTATGGAAAGCCCACCTCGTCCTGAAGGTTCTTCTCGGGCTACAGGTGGCATTTTTCGAGGCCGAGCAGTTGGATTGACTTATAATCCAGTTGATGATGAAGATCTTCATTTCTCACCTATTTTCAACAAAGTAAAGGGCTTTGTTCTTTTGTATTCATCTGTTTTGGATCCTTCTCAGCTTCAGGCAACAAATATGAGGCCTAGCATGCGGGTTCCTGTTACTGTCAACAAAAACTTAGGGCCAGTTTTGCAAAATGTTGCTAGTCTTTTGAACCAATCACCAGTAAGTTTTTCATAATACATACTAATTTAAATTTCTATCTGACTATATTTAGAAAATCGTATTCTTATCTGGGATGCTATAGATGAACTTTGGGACATGAAAGGTTTCTACAATAATGCAGTGGAATCCAATGATGAAATTTCATTCAAAGTTCATAATGGTAAACAAACTCTTCATATTCTTTGTGTGAGTATTATATAACAAGCTCAGCATGCTAAATATTACTAATTCAATGCTATAGAGCTCTTTTGAGCCTTCGATTTCTTTTTTCTTCTATTGCGCCATCACATGCTCGATCTCTTCAGGCTGCATCTCTTCCACCTATCTCTCGTTCTGTCACACCACACAGTGTTCTGGTCCACACTCGCTCTCCTTCACTATCTATATCAACATCTGGTGAGGTTGAAACCAGTAACATCAACACCACTGCTGCTGAAGAAACTATTTCTCGTAAACCATTCACTCCTTATGAGTCCACCCTTGCTTCTGTTCTCAAGGTTCCAATGGATCTGACACGTCAGCACCCACCCAAAGACCTTCCCCTGGCCAGTATCGTCGCTATTGTGCTGTTAGTGCTGCTCTTGACCAGATGGCTAAAATCTCAAAGTGGCCTGACAGACCACCAACTGAGAAGCAAGTCATCGAGCTTTTCATTGGGAAGAGTCAATGGAGTAACATGTGGCGTCCAACTTTTAAAAGGGCTGCTCAGTATTTTCCCAAGATGAGCAAGTGGCTTAATGGGGATTCTGATAGCATGACAGCAGTAGAGCTCTGGGGTGATGATGCAAGGTATACTTTGAAAAATTTACAGGAATGGATGGATAATGATGGAAAGATGCTAAAGAAGGAAAAAGTTGTTGCTGTTGAGGAAAAGGTCAGAGCAAGTTCATCAAAGGATACATCTGAGCAGGAGAAGTCAAAGAAGAAGAAGAAGAAGAAGCAATCTGAGCAGTAAGTAGGAAGAATATAAATATATGCAATGTACTTTTAAATGTTTTAAAATCTAACTGTTTGTATACTGTGATTTTTTCAGATCTTTTATAACAATCTACTTGATGGCTATATCACCTCTACTTCCTCTATTCTGGCTGCTTATCTGTCTTGCATATCTTCCTGGTGTATCAGCATCAGGACCAACAACACCATTTCCTAATATTACATTTTTGGCTTTTAGCAATTTTGTGTCAACAACATTTAATCCAGATATTTCTTTGGAAACTGTGCTGCTAGTCTTTTTTCTCTAGTAGAAAATCCAGACTTGCTTAATTTACATGCTCGCCAAAAGCATCCAAGTTTACAGGATGAAAAGCGCATAATTGGAGGTCTTTACACAGCCCCCATTTTTGGTCGGACTCCGGTCGGACTCCGTCGGACTTTCTATATTCAGAATGACAATTTTTCTGGTCTAGGACTGCTGAAATTTTCCGGTGAGATTCCATTGAGATTCCGGTGAAAGTCCGACCGGACTACAAGTCCAACGGACTGTCCGGGCGGACTGTCCACTGGAAATGACCGGACAGGACCAACGGAAGTCCAATGGAAGTCCATTGGAATCCCACCGGACATGACCATTGGAATTCCAGCGGACAAGTCCAACAGAATTCCAATGGAAGTCCAACGGATGTCCTTTTATTATAATTTATACTAGTATAGAAAAAAAAGACACTAGCGAGAATTGAACTCGGGCATCGGAGAATGCCGGACGCAAGCAGGATAAACCAACTGAGCCACAAAGGCTTATGAAAAATAATAAAATTAGTTAAATACATAGCAATGCCGCCCGAAATTCTCGGCACTGCTCGGCACGGGACAAGCAACAACGCGCACGTGACATATTGATGCCACGTCGGTCCGTTGTTGATTCCGACCCTAACCCTTTTCCTTCCACCACCACCACCGCCCTCGCCGGTCGGAGCCAGGCGAGAGCCAACCCGACAGCGACAGAGGACGAGAAACGACCACGGCGGCCACACCGACAAGGACGAGGGCGACTGCGACAGCGACGGGCGCGGACGAGGGCGCGGACGAGGACCCACGAGGACCGCGAGGGCGAGGCGAGGACCGCGAGGACTGCGGGACAGCGGCTAGGGCGGCTAGGGCGACGGCTAGGACCACGACCACGACGGTGAGGACCAAGACACCGGCGTGGACCAGGACAACGGCGAGGGCAGCGGCGAGAGCAGGGCGACAGCGAGGCGAGTACGGCGAGAGCAAGGACGACAGCGAGGTGAGTACGGTGGGCGAAGCAATCTGCGGCGGGGCAGTACAGCGCGGCGGGACGAGAACAACAGCGGGAACGAGGGCGACAGCGAGGGCGAGTACAGCGGCGAGGCGAGTACAACAGCGGGGACGAGGGCGACAGCGAGGCGAGTACGGCGGCGAGGCGAAGTACAGCAGCGGGACGAGGGCGACAGCGAGGGCGGGACGACAGCGAGGCGAGACGACAGCGAGGCGAGTACGGCGAGGCGAGGCTCGGCGCGGCAACAGCGCGGAGCGAGGGCGATGAGGCGAAGTACAGCGAGTGCGAGTACAGGCGGGTGACAGCGGAGTACAGCGGCGGGGGCGAGAAACGGCCAAGCGGGGACGAGGGCGACAGCGAGGGCGAGTACAGCAGCGAGGCAGAATGCAGCGGGACGAGGAGCGACAGCGAGGCCAGCGGCGAGTACAGCGGCGAGGGCGAGTACAGCAGCGGGACAAGGACGACAGCGAGGCGGGGCGACAGCGAGGCGTGGCGAGACAGGAGTACAGCAGCGGGGACGAGGACGACAGGGCGACCACAACACGCGACGACAGCAGCGTAGCGTACCACGACACGTCGGACAACAGCGACACGTACCACGACCGTATGGGCGACACCGACAACAATACCGGCCAGCGTACCACGGCAGGTACGGCCGACGACAACACCCGATGGCGACACCGGCAGCATACAACGGCGAATGCGGCTGACCATGACGTCGATAACGCAGACGACGACACCACCAATGTACCCTACGCCCCCCTTTTTCCGTTCTTTCTTTCTGTTTTTCTTTTTTGTTTCTTTTTATTATGTTTTTATTTTATTTTTACCTGTATATAATCATGTAGTATATAGTTTTTAATATATTATATTACATTGTCACATAAATTTAAGCTAAGATTAAAGTATTCCAGTTGGAATCCAATTGGATTCCATTCCATGTGAATTTAAAGTTGGACTTAGTGAAATTCACAAAGTCAGATAATAATGTAGTATATAGTTTACAATATATTATATTACATTGTTACATGAATTAAAGATAAGATTGAAGTATTATTCTAGTGACCTAGCTTCCTTAATATGGCTCCCAAAGCTTCCAAGAACACTGCTACTGTCCCTAACTCCCCTCCCAAGTCTGCAATTAAACCAGCGACAGTCCACTGGACATCCACTGGACTCCACTGGACAGAGCACTCTTGGATCTGGTCTAATTAAGTGCTGAGAGTCCAGTGGAAGTCCACTGGAAGTCCAACGGAAGTCCAATGGACTGGACAGTCCGGCCAGTCCGCCCTGTTTTCTGTCTTGAAGTGACTTGACCGGACTTTGACCGGAATTTGGCCGGACTCTGACTGGACTGGTACCGGAATTTTCTCAAGTCCAACGGAATCCATTAGACGTCCAATGGACTGTCCATTGGACTGTCCATTGGAATTGGCTGGGTCCGGTGAAAGTCCATTGGAGTCCAACGGAATATGGGGGCACTGTAAAGTACACCATAATTGCTACAAGTTGGATGAAGACTTTGAGTCGTGCATTAAAAAATCGACTTGATACTGGTCTTTCTATGCTTTTTCAACAAAACCAATTTATGTCTGATACCTGGGAAACTGTATTAGCTGTAAAGCTTAATAATTTTTCTGAAGTTCTTGGTCTTACACCCTATAAACAAGGTGCTTTCTATCAAAAATTGGAAAATTTTTCTCAAAAGTGTATTGAACCAGTGCGGATAATCTGCCCTCTTAACATGATTTGTATAACTCCATTATGCAGATCTCGACATATTAGGGTATATACCCGTGGACGTGATTTACCATTGGTGACTTTGCTCAAAGGATCATCTATATTTAAAAATGTCCCTGTGTTAACAGGAGAATGCACCAAATGCCACACATTATATTCTGCAGATCATCAAACTTATCATAATAATGACACTCGTAATGAGAGATATCTAAATTTTCCTAAATACATCCAGATTGGAAGCAATATCTGGGTTGATTATGTTTTTGCAAATGCACTAATGAATGGCATATACTCATTTCATGCATCTGCAAATACATATACTCAATATTGGAACAATAGCTTTGGCACTATTGATTCTGCTAATATATTTAAACTTAGTCGGAAACAAGTCTGGCAAGCTTTATGCGGCACTCTATTAGGGTTGTGGCTGCATCTTTACACACAACATTTGAAACTATTTCTGATATTGATATTGATGATCTTACTCAGCATGCCTTTGCTATACTTGGAAATGGTGGTGAAATTCCTGGTGCAAGAGAACATTCTTGTTCTGATTGTACCAAGCCATACAAAGAGACTGTTCAAGACAAAGATCCTATTCCAGGTACATTACCTGTTAAGCTATATACTTTAGATGGTGTTGTTATGGGGCCACAGGTTTGTTTTTTGGCTTTTGTTTTATTTTTAAGTTTATACTAATTTTGTGAACTTAGATTTGTGCTTTTGATGGTTGCACCAATGATCTTATTAATGCACGTGGTGGTTCACTTTGTACAATGCATGAAGTTGAACTTGCAAACAAATGCCGGATGGTTGGCTGTGACAGTGATAAATTTGAAGAAACTCAAGCTTGCAGGCAACATCAAGACAACTGGAAGCAAAGTGTGCAAGCCCGTAGTAAAGAAACTCTCAATGGTATACGTCGCATTCTTCAAAGGCCTGGTGAACATCAAGAATGGCAACAAATTCCTGAAGGAGCTATTCAGAAACCACATGATGAAGAGATTGATGAGAATACTCATTCTACACAACGACGAAAACATTATTTTTCACCTAATCGTTCATATTGTGTTGAAACTGCATGTGCACCTTGTGGAGTTGTTCTTGCATGGACTAAATTTGACAAGTCTGAGTCTCCAACAAATATTCTCCGCTGGCTAGAGCATCTATTTCCAAATAAAGATGAAAGACCAGCTTACATTTGTATTGATAAAGCATGTCAAGTTTTTAAAACAGCTGTTCAACTCAGGTTATGGAATGAGTGGAAACAGACAACTCGTTTTATTGTGGACTCTTATCACTATACCAATCATAAGGCAACTGATGAAGTTTGCCGGAAATGGTGTAATCCTGCACCCAAAGATGGCAGTGCTCCAAATCTTGTGGGTGAAAAAGTTGATGAAAATGGAAACCTCATTCAATATAGAGAATTTAATACTCAAGTCTGTGAGCAACTTAATGCTTGGCTTGGTGGCTATGAATCTATCTTAAAGCGAATGACATCCAAAAATTTCAATTGGTTTATACATACAATGTTGGTTTATCATGTGAAGCATGTTCTTGGCAGGTTATCATCTTCAAAAAATGAGGACTCAATAGATGATGAAAGTAGTGAAGAAGAGGAATCTAGTGCAAGTAGTAATAGTAGCCAGAGTAGCAGCCAGACAACCCAAAGTGATGAAAATAGTGAGTCAACAGATAGTAGTGATGATGAAATGCATGTCTCAGATTAAATAAATATTATACAATTTTCTCTATTTATTTTGATTTCTACTTATTTATTGTATTAAGCTTATCAGAGTCCAGTGGACTCCAGTGGACTTGCTTATATACTAAGTGTAAAAAGATAAACAGAGTCCAATGGAGTCCACTGGACTCTATTTATTTTGATTTCTACTTATTTACTGTATCAAGTCTACCAGAGTCCAGTGGACTCCAGTGGACTCCAGTGGACTCTATTTATTTTGATTTCTACTTATTTACTGCATCAAGTCTACCAGAGTCCAGTGGACTCCAGTGGACTCCACTGGACTCTGTTCACCTTTTACACTTAGTATATAGCCAAGTCCAGTGGAGTCCACTGGAGTCCACTGGAGTCCACTGGAGTCCACTGGAGTCCATATGGACTGTGTGGGGATGGTAAAGTACTGGCCCTGGCCTCCACTATGGTACACCCGGACCAAGGAGCAATGGTGATATATGACATTATTTGTCAATACTTTATTTACTTGCTGCTACGGATTGGGCACTTGCTTCCTCATGGCTTAAAGCTTGACCGAGCAATTGGTATGTTTCACGTCCATGCCCACAAAGACGAATGTTTTTTTCCATTACGCGCCCACTTTCATCCTGGGCACGGCCACTGTATGCGGTGAAATATTGGAATTACTATGGTCAAACTTGAATCCAATCTCCCGAGCGGCCCGGACAGCAACTCTTGCGCATCGGGCAGAGCTTCTCGATAATCATGCCTGCGATTCAAATCATAAAAAAGCTCTGGGTATCTGGAAGTATCTTTCCAAACGTTTTGTAGAAGCAAACTTACACAGAGAAAGGTTTCACAACTGCTTTATGAGTGTCAGTTCTGCAGCTGGGTCAGACACGGTTGAGATGTGGACAAAACAAATCCTGGATGCCGAAGCCCAGCGGCTGGATAATCCCAAGGCGATGGATGTATATGCCGCCAAACGTCTGGCCAACATCGGGCCGGGGGGGAAAATACATCCGGTGCTGCTTCCGCTCTGCTCCTGACCCGATCCACTGTGGAATCTTGGTTGGACTTTGCGCTGCTATTGGAAGAAAAACAGTAAGCCGACATTCATTTCATGTGTAAGTTGCTAATCAGTTTAACGGCCTGAAGGTTGGATATTCGAATTCGGGCACGGCGCCTAATTAACAAAGATTGCATTGACGACAGGAATAAAATGAACAAATTGCGAGAGGAATTGGCTGCGGAGATGACACAGCTGAGTCACCTGCAAGTCCTTGCAGGTGTCCTTCAAATTTCCGGGCAGAGTGTTATTTCACTGGACCAGCTACTGGATATTTGGGAAGACGGAGATGACATCCCGACCCGACCCGTTGCCGCCGAACTCAACGACGATATTCACCTACATATACTATGTCTACCATCCAATGGTAATTGCAATGACAGCTATAACGATGTGGAACTTGGAGCACATATCAAGCAAGCGACTGGTCACTTGGACCAAATTCGCGAACTCATTCGCGGAGAAGTCCTTCTTGTATTCAAGCGTTTACAGAGATGCCCCCAACAAAGGTGTCCGGACCCGGGCCCAGGCAACAATCAAGGCGGCGAATCACAAAATATCTTTTCATTCCCAGGTGTATACGCACTGCCGTGTCCGGCTAATCTGGCTGGGTGCGGACAATATGACTCTCGCGTAAACTACGTGTTCTAAAGAAGGAAGATGTTAGGGGAAGCACCATGATTTTGAATCCAAACCTTGCTGGCTCCACAACACTTCGACTATCTTGGATTTGGCATTCTGTTAGCCAGCACCTTTTGCCCCGAATGCGCGGACACAATGCCGACTCCGGGCGCCCGTGCCGAGTTCCGACGAGGATGCAGGCGACTTAGCCATGGAGGAAGAAATGGATCCTGCGACCATTCTCGAATGTAAGACATTCATTTTATGTTGCGTTCCTCCATTCTGATTCCTAATAGTCAAACGTGTTCATTGGCTTCGCGCGAGAGCACAGTTTCAAAGATGGGATGAAGAGAAGACACTTGTTTCGTATGAAATGCAGTGGACTGTGTCGTATTTTATCAACAAAAGCAGGTTGTGGAAATCGGTGGCAACGGCACCGGGACGGGATTCAGTTCCACTGCTGCCTGGAGTAGTTGCATACGCACACCGGCAGTCTGACTTGTGGCATCAATTGGCATTAATCGCTGACCAATCATTTCAACGATCAAACCCTAATTACAAATCAATGTAGCAAAAATTTGATGACAACTATCTTGTTTTACAACCACCCACTCTCATTCATCTGACCCACTAGTTATGTCTGGAAACAACACTATCCGACCCTTCAATCCCTTTAGCCTGCAGAATGGCATGGATGACAGATGGCACCGTGATGTTTTGAGGTGCATAGCATATGGGGATTCCCGACTACGTACGGCTTTGTTGAAGATGACAGAAGCCGAGAATCGGCATCAAGCTTGGATGCAGTCATATCTCCTTAAAGAGTCCGTGAGTGTCTATATTTGTTGATACAAATATTTTGCCCAAAATGGACACCTTGCTACACAGAGATTTTTCTTGCAATACGTTGGCATTGCAACTGCCATGGGCTTGGTGTTCGACACTCCTGTCATTTTGCATTCGTTGGTGGTTTCACTGTGCCAGGCGTCATCTAGTCAATTGCCGCTTCCTTTTGATTCAAGGCTTATCGCCATCTCGCGCGAACACCCGATCTGATCAAACACACCGTATTGTATCACAGTACAAGTACAATTGGTGGAATAAAGATGCGGCATCGACAACACTTGACGATAAAAAGCTCTATGCCGCCTTGTCGTTCCACCCGCGAACAACTAAAATCAGTCCTTCCACGGACAGCGGCTCCAGACGATGACGGCCCCCCGGTTCCGGCCTCCCTCACCTACTCCACCCCCTGTGCCAAGGATAGATCTGCTGGCCGTACCCAAAATTCCGGCTTCCGTTGCCGGTGCCGACCCGGATTGTCCCATGTGCGACATATACCAACAGATGGCCGTCGATCTCTACCAAATGAATGTCAATGCCGTTCAACATAACAAAGCACTTCTACTACTAGCAGAGACAGAGAGTTCGCTTTGTGAACGCCATGTTGCGGGATTTTATGAACTGCACGAAGCCGCCGTGCTGAAGGAAACAGCAAATGTGCCGGCGAGGGATACGGATTCTGGCTCGGCACCAGCACAGGCACTATCTTCCCTGCCTCGCTCTCATTGGACGTGGGGTGAAAGCCTGACTCGGGAAAACGTTCTCGCACTTGGACAGTCTCAGAAGTCGGAGATTCACACCGGGTATGGGATCGAGTTGGAAGATGGAAATATTGCTGGGAGTGATTCTCAGACGAGGATTACAGTTGGAACTGGTGCGTAGTCATTTTGTCTGTTCTTAAACACACTTTACTGATATCTTGAACACGCGTAGAGGAGCATGAGTCTATGCATTCCGGTATCCACAACCGGGAGAATGTCCAGCAAGCCCTTGCCAGTATGTCCGACAACGATGAAGCAGAACATGTGCCGGTTTCCGCTCCGGTGCCGGCTACTATGAATTTTACTCGAATGGCCCTCAACAACATGTCCGATGACAATGACGGCGAAATTGTATGGCCCTCATCTGAACAACATGATGTCAGTAAGCCTAAGGATGCTCTTGCTAATATGGACATCGACGATGAGGTGGAAATTGTGCCGCCTCTTTCCATCCAACAGGGCGACAACCGGACTCGGCACGTTCTGGCCAACATGTCCGACGACGATGAGATCAAAATTCTGTCCGCGCCTATTCCATTAGAGAATCGTTCACAGGCCGCCTTGGCCAATATGCCGGACGATGATGAGGTTGAGATCATCGCATCAACCAATGTTGACTTGAGAGCAAGGAATGCCCTTGCCAATATGTCGGACAATGATGAGGTTGAGATCATCGCATCGACCAATGTTGACTTGAGAGCAAGGAATGCCCTCGCCAATATGTCGGACGATGATGATGTAGAATTCATTGCGTCAACGAATGTTGACCTAAGAGCAAGGAATGCCCTCGCCAATATGTTGGACAACAGTGATATTGAAATCAGCGTAGACCCCATCCAATCGACGCCATTGTCGAACAAAGTTGACATCGATTCCTGCGCCCGCTTAGTGTTGGACAACATGTCTGATGACTTGCCCAACGCCTCAGCGGCCCCATCCCCGTCCTGAAGCCGTTCCCTTGCTCATGTAGCGTTGGACAATATGTTGTCTGATGACGATGAGCTACTCTCCGACCCGGGCGGACTCCCACTCCCGTTCTCGTATGGTATTAGCAAATATGTCTTCTGATGATGATGAGCCCAATCCCCCTCACCTCCCGCTCGCTCATGCATCCACCCTACTGTGGATGTGCCGGCATTATATCCTCCACTTTCCCGCTCTCTGGTCCGGCCCATATCAGCGAACATGATATCTGATGACGATGAAGGCCCTGCTCATCGCAATCCGTATCCTTACTCGCTTCCTCCTGACATGTCGGAAAGTGAGGCTGGTCCCCGGAAGAAAGTAAGAAACTCAAGAAAAGTGTATCGGCCAGAAGACTTTGCGGACATGGATGATGAATGGTTTGCATAGTTTACTGCACCAGATTGTCTATTTTCATGTATATATTTTTTGACATTGTACAATGCCACTGAGAGTTGGTTTAGAATCATAAAATAGAAGAGGTCGGGATAGCTGATTTGGCCGGGACCGGTTAGGCACATATTCCGCACCAGCACTAGTACCGAATAAAAGCACACAACAGGTAGGAATAGATGCACAAGTCGGGCACGGGTCAGGATCGGATCAGCATATTGATATTATGGGCTGCAATGTCGCAAATGCGAAAAAAATGACATGTTTTGAATATTTTGAACCCAGGACGTCAAATTTCAATGTCCACACGATACCCCTACACCATCTATCGTATTATTATACTGTATTTTCACCTTTTTTCATCGCATGGGCAGTATCAGAACCGGGCAGAATTAATCCCACAGGCTGCACCAAAAATGACTGCCTGCGGGATTCGAACCCCAGAATGGATGTAGCCGCTGGACACACAAACCCACTACACTATTTGGTCATGACATACACGTGTAACCGCGGGATATAGTCAATACCTGAAATTTAGGAAGGGCACATTTTGCTCGGAGCTGGCGTCAGGACGGGATCGGGCAGACACACTTTCCGTACCTATCACACTATTTGGCACAAATTCTGTCAATTTTTTGCTGCGCAGCAATTCCATTTGGACCACAAACAAATCTCCGGCGGCGGGAATTATTTCCGAACTCTGGGGCGGGTCCGGTAAACAGTGCAGTGCAGGGAATATACCCTAGCCAGCCAGCCAGACGTGGTACATTCAAGGTAATTACTGAATCATATCTTATGGTACAGTGTAAATTCCCATTTAGGGATAAATAGCATTCAGCGGCTCAGAGGAATTACTGAACCCATATAATATGCAACACTGTAATTGCCCTTTCTACCATATGGTATGTTACAATGGTACATATCTAGCTGAACAACAAGCATGTAACAAGCACAGCGAGGAATATATTTACACTTCTAGGTATCAAGTTTGTACTGCATTAGAATGTGTAGATCACATATATTAAAAGATGTAGCCACAGGCAATACTTAACGCTGTAGAGTCCGTGCGCCCGGCACTATACTTGCCAAAAGTCTTAACAGTAATAGCCTTTCACCGCCGAAGATTTTTGTGCCTCGTAATTTCTCTCAACCTCGTCTCCACCACCCCCTGCTTGAATGATATACACTGGTGAACATGCAAATTGTACATAAATGCGCTCAGCCAACACTCAACACACATTCAGCCACTCGCAACTGACACTCAACCGCATGCAACCTGCACACAGCCACCATGCAACCACACACAGCCACCACGCAACCACACACAGCCACCACGCAACCACCGCGCAACTCAACCTACAGCGCAAGTACCATGCAATCAATATTTAGATGCACGTAAGTACACTTGGTCAGTGCTCAGTATTCATCACCTACACAAATCCATATCAAAATAAATTAAACACACTTGGCATATTAGTATTTATGTTTCAACTTGCTATCCGACTCGAAATTGACGTTTTAGATGTGTAATCACCGTGAATTGTTTGCGTTGAAACTTATGTTTCAAATTTCCGTATTACTTCAATTTTGAGTTTTAGATGAGTAAAATCCACCAAATTTTCTTGTTGAGATGATTCCTATTGTAAATTGAGTTGTGATTGTGATCTCTGTTGCTACTTTCGCCTTTAAATTCATTGTTTCAAGTCCTTACATATTTATACCCAATTTGAACAAGAGCAGAGAATATCCTGTTAACTGATTCCCCCTCCCTTCCCAATCTTTGGCAGTCACGGCCTTGTATTTAAATATAAACTGCAATAAGATGATCATTGTAAGTTCATAAATTAACATGAATGACATACCGGCCTTATATCTTTCGGAGAAAGCGAAGTAAGAGCTAATTAACCATAGATATAAGATACCACAAGTTAGTAGTAGAGAGTTGGCTTGATTTCTCATAATTTATTTATCGCAAATACATGGACATATACATTGGGTTGACCAACCAAATTAAGTAAGTTGCGCATATTCACGCTTGTATGATCAAAGTCTACGCAAATGTTGCACATATTTGCTTGCGTGCACTTGCGCAGCACTCAAGCGCACGCAAGCACGCAACCTTGCCACGCACATTTCCTGATGCCCCGCAACATGTCCTCAACCTCATTGCTTTTTCTCATGCTTGACTTCACTTATCTCTCACTTTTACGGTGACAAAGTCGCTTTCCCTGCCAAAAGTGAGAAAAAGTGACTTTGTCACAAAAATTAAAATTGTAAAAGGCACTTTGTTAACCACCCAATTAGCCAGTTAATGTTCAGTTCACACTCTTGGTCAGCGAGACACCGAAGAAGAATAACATTGAATTGACCGCAGAAAAAAGGGGCAGATAAAGAAGAAAAACAAATAGAAGAAATTTGAAGTGCCATTGCCGAGGCTGGTCCGCAGTCGTACTTATCAGAGTACTAGTGAAGTGCAAAATCTATTTAAAATGGACTAAGCCTCGGAGCTCGACCTCATCACAAGCCCAATGTCGCAAGGACGAGCCCTAAAGCAAGCCCACTAAGAATACCAGCAACGTTGACGAGCCTGCATATCGACAAAAATATAAATCAGATTTCCAGTCACTTGAAATGTTCACTCACAAGCCAGCGACAAGATTCAGAACACCAGCAAGGAGAAGTTCTAATCCGACAAGAACCTGATTCAATGCTGGGTCAAGGCCAAGCCCAGCAAGGATTCCTGCGAGTCCTGGGACGGAGGTCTTTACTGTCCCCCACCTATTCCAGGTGGAATCCATCTTTGTTCTGGAATGTAGATGGATTCCAATGGATTCCAATATGGAATTCCATACCATATATTGGTGCTATTTTATATGGAGGAGCCACAATGGATTCCAATCAGAATCTAACTGGAATCCATCAAATTACCCATTCCAAGTGGAATATTCCATTTACAGTCCAATGGAACTGAGGTAATCCAGTTGGAATCCAGTTGGAATCCAACATTTAGCAGCCAAGTTAGATGGAATCCAGTTGGAATCCAACATTTAGCAGCCAATGTAGCTGGAATCCAATTGGAACACCATATATAGCAGCCAATTTGGCTGGAATCCACTCTGGAATAGTCATATATACCATGAAACATAGCCTAATATAGGTCTATTCTCACGGAATAATGCAGAATCCAACTGGAATTCAATCAAATTATTTTTATTGGATTTTATATTATTTTATTTATAATAGAAAAAAAAAGCGCATAATCGAGAATTGAACCCAAGCATCGGAGTACGCCAAATTCAACGCGATCAACCACTTGAGCCACATAGACATTTATATATGACAACATTCAGTGTTATACATACCGATCGTACTCGGCTTCTTTCGGCACAAGCCTAGCGTGACCATTCGCACACCGTTTGGATGCCACGTCGCACCCTTTCCTTCCACCACCACCACCTCTCTGCTCCCCGCCGCCGTCCATAACCACCATCACCGCCTCTGTCAACAACACCGACCCTCCCCTCTCAATGCCCACCGGTACCCGCTCTACCGCATCGACAACAAGATCCAGGCACCGCCGTGTGTCCCCCTGTTTCCACAGCTGGGGAACGACGCAAGCGGAAGGAATCGAACGCCACAGCCACCGCGACAGCAGCCAGCTAAGCGCAAATGACAACAGGGCGGACGTAGGAGAAGAGGAGGAGGAGGAGGAGGAGAGAGGAGAGAAGCAGCCGCGAGGGAGGCAACGCAGGGAGGGGAAAGGGTACAAAAGGGGGGAAGGCCCCCAGGCGTTTTCTCCCCGCTCACGCTCACCCCTGCTCACGCTGCTCTATAGGGGAAAACCAGCGCCGCAAAGGCAGCTGAGGACGCAGCCGCCGATGCGAAAGGCGTGCCCACGAAGCGGTCGAAGTACGTACCCTCCCCCTTTTTTTTTTCTTTTTCCTTTTTCTTTCTTTTTCTTTTCTTTTCTTTTTATTCCGTTTTTCTTTTTCTTTTCTTTCTTTCTTCTTTTTATATTCTATTTCTAATTTTATATTTACAGGACTGTACGAAAGCTCGAGGCGGACCGCGTGTCCGTAGCACCACCCCCTTGCCTTACCACTCCAGCCCCAGCTACCGAGGGCGCCTCCGTCCACACCGTTGGCCGACGAGAAGAAGACGCAGACAGCACGGCAGACCAAGCCGGCGACAACAACCAAACCAACCCGGACAAGGACGGCGAGGACAACAACGACGGTGGCAAGAGCGACAATGACGAGAACGACAGTGGCCAGGGTGACAACGCCAGGGATGAGGACCACGATGGCGAGGACAACAAAGGCGACAAAGGCGACAAAGGCGAGGGACGGCAACAAAAGCAAGGACAGCGAAGACGCCAGCGACACAGGCAAGAGCACCAACGACACCCGCTGACGACAACGAAAACGCCGCAGGAACCACCACAAAGGGCAAGGCGAAGGCGTACCAAGCGAGGGCCGACAACAACGACGATGCGAAGGCCGACGACAGGGACGCCAACGCCAACGCCAATGCAACCACTGGCGATGGCACCAAGGCCAGTGCCAGTACCTCCAAGGCTGGTATGAAAGCCAAGGCCCCTGCTGCTGCTGCTACCACTGCTGTGAATGTAACTGCTCCCCCTGAACAAGGAAATAGGTAAATCAGGTATGTCTGAGGATACCATGACTAACTTATTATCATCTCATGCAACTGCAGCCCCACAACATCAGGGAAACAGGGAGCCCACTGTTTCTCGTGATCCTCATGGCCGGCATGGGTCTCCTACCCTTACTCAGGCCCCACGTACACCCTCTAGAGGTCATCAAGGGAAGACCTCATCTCATGATGATGGTATTTTAAATTATTATTTATTGTTATTGTTATATTATATTTACATACAATTAAATTTAATTAGATGTTATTATGCAAAGTGCAAACAACAGTCCTGACACCCCAATCAAGGCCCAAGGGGCTTCATGAGAAAGGTGGGATCTTATGGGGACATGCACAAGGCAATACATTCAACATTGCTGATGCAAAGGATGTATGGAATGACATGGATACACATCCTGACATACCAGTCATTGGGGCAAGATCTTCTTCTATGTATCCACCAAGAACTCAGCCGATATCGACATTGTTACTACCAAGGCTACAAATGTTGTTACTGTGCCGAACATTGACAAAATTACTGGTGTATCATCATTGGTTAAAAAGGTCACCGGCGTTTGTCTCCTACACGTCGTAAGTGAAACTCTGATTGCAAATAAAATCCTCTTACGTTTATTTAGTTCCCAAGTACCATTACTTTCTCTTGGATGACGGAGATTGGTCTGCTCAAGGCCGTTATAAGGTTTTAAGTGAACTCGATGATGCCTTTACTTGGCAGAAGGACGACAACGATAACCATGTTACCCATGTTTTGGCGGTAAGTTCAAGCTAATAATAATAATAGATATATTTCTGACTCATTATTGCGATATTAAGACAAGCTTTGAAGACAGTGACCTCTATCTGACTCCTGTCTTGCCATCTTTATCTGCTCTTAAGTCTGGTCATTGTTCTGTGTCAACTAGTTCTCGCCACGATACTCAGTCTAGTGTATCTGTTCCTGTTGCTTTGACTTCACACAACTCTAGTGAAGATGCGTGACTTGCAGAGCTTTTGAAAGTTGAACCAGGTTTTGATGGTTTTGCATCAAAAAGCCTGGTCTCCGTATAGCCTATGCAAAGTATATGGACTATCTTAGAGCTCTTGCACTTCTTGAAAGCAAAATCGCTAATAGCACTTGGCCAAAAGACCTCACTGCCAAGCACACCCCTGTTGTCAGCCTCTATTTTGGAAAGTCAACATTCCATAAAGGCTACAAGGCTGCTTTTGAAAAGATTGCAAACTATCCTGAGATGGTCAAATGGCTAGAACACAATATTGATACAAAGGACAATAGCGACAATGACAATTCTGACGATGATGATGATGAAGTAGATGATGTTAAAGTCTGGGGTATAAAAAAGGCTCAATATTATTTATCAGATCTTCAAGAGTGGTTGGAAAATGAAGGTCATTTAGTAGTAGAGGAAGAATCACATAAAAAGGGCAAAGGAAAAGCAAAGGCTGTCTCAAAGCAAAGTCACAAGAAAACAAAGTAGTTATTTTGTTTATTTATTTATTTATTTTTGTACTCAAACTGACCACTCTGAATAACTCTTGTACTTTTAGTTATGACTCAATCTTCTTATCTATGAATCTTGTATATGAAACTTATAAACTTGGACTATTCTGTGCCTCATTGTTGATCTGGTTGCTTATTTTGCCACTTTATTGTTTTGGCCAATTTTACTTTTATTTTTTGGATTTTAATGTGGAGCACTTTTATCCCTGGTGCAGTTGCTATTCCACAATCTGCACAATTTCAGATATAAATTTCAATATTTTCAGTGAATTTATTGGCCAAACATTTGGTCCAAATATATCACTTGCTACAGTACTCACTCTACTGCTTACATTGACTGAAAATCAAGAATTACTTACTCTTCATGCTCAGCAGCAAAATCCTGTTTTTTCAGATGAAAGAAGAGTTATAGCAACTGGATGGATGAAATCTTTATCTAGAGCAGTGCTACAAAGATTCAAAGATAGTACCATAACTTTGTTCAAGGAAAGAGATTTTCCATCTCAACAAAATCAGCAAGTACTTGAAATATCCAACAAGCTTGATGAGTTTGCAAAGCTATTGGGGTTTACTCCATATTCAAAGACAAGAAAGTCTAAACAAAAGCTATTGCCTATTTCTTATGAGTCTATCCAAGCTATCCATGTAATTTGCCCAATTACTGCTGTATGTATGGATGTCAATTGTCAAAAGCGAGCTTTACTTCAAACAAGTAAACCACGGGATGTTCCTCTAGTCACATTGATAAAAGACAATACAATCTATGAAGAGACTCCTGTACTTGCTGGAAAGTGTCCAAAATGTGAAACAAGTTACTATGCAGACCATGGACGCTTTAAAGATGATCAAGAGTGGAAACGATGCTATTTAAATTCAGCACGTTTTCTTAAAATTGGCCAATCAATATGGGTGGACCGCAGCTTTTCTAAGGCTGTATTAAATGGAATGTACAATTTTCATGCTTCTGCAGCAGCTTATACACAGTTTTATAATGATTGTATTTCTGACCTCAATTCCAATATATCAATGACAAGGCGATTGGTATGGCATGCATTTATTCAGGAATCAATTCGAACAGTTGCAAGTGGATCAAATATAAACCTAGAATTGTCTGATGGCCTTGATATTGAAGATGTTACAACTGCAGCCTTTAAAGCTGTTGGAAATGAAGGAATACTCAATGCAGGTATGCAACACTCATGTTCAGAATGCACCCAAAAGTACAAACATGTAGCTGATACTGTTCCTCTTGCAAATGAGGATCCAGCAGCTGTTGTTGGTATGTATGAACATGAACAGGTTCCTGTTTTAACAGGTGAAAATGCTATACAATCAGCAAATGATACAGCTGAAGCTCATCAAGCAATAAGAAACAGAAACAATGAAGCCAATTCAAATGATACTTCAAATTATGCACCAATTAAAATGGTTGTTTTAGATGGTATTGTTATGGGACCTACTGTAAGTGAACTTTATAGTGCTCTAATAAGTTGAATAACATTAATTTTTGCTTAGCATTGTGCTTATGAAAACTGTATTGCTGATTTGACAAATGCAAGAGGTGGAGTATTTTGTGCAGTCCACCAACATGCTTATGGTGCTCGCTGCTGAGTATATGGCTTCCAGAATGAAAAAGTAAGAGATACAGAAGCTTGTACCACTCATCAACGTGAATGGAAAAATACAAGTTAAACCATAGCCAAGCAGGTTTGGCAGGTGTTTGAAGAATGCTACAAAGACCAAATGAAAATGCACCTTGGCAACCATCTGTTGAAAGAGTTCAGCGACCACATGATGATGATGATGATGATGATGATGTTGAGGTTCCACGATTGCATTACTTTAGTCCCGGTCGATTTTATTGTGTAGAAACAATGTGTGCACCATGTGGTGTTGTAATTGCATGGACAAAGTTTGACAAATCTGAATCTCCAACCAAAATCTTAAACTGGTTATCAAAAGTGTATCCAACTGAAGCATCGATAAAGCTTGCAAAGTTCTTCAAACTTGTATTAGCAATGGAAGTTGGGCAATATGGAAAAAAACCAGTCGATTTATTGTGGATTCTTATCATTATATCAACCATCGAACAACTGATTATTTATGTCGCAAATATTGTAATCCTGCTCCCTTGAATGGTTCAGCCCCAAATCTTGTCATAGTAGACATTGATAAACGTGGGTGAATATATTATAAGCGAGCTTATAATACACAAGCATGTGAACAATTAAACTCTTGGCTTGGTGGCTTTGAATCAATTCTTAAACGTTGATACGCACTGCAGTCCCCTATACTCAGTAAACCCATTTTCCAAGTTTTCTACACCATTTCGAGGGTTCAAATTGCCTACCAACGCCTACCGAAGCCCAATTGAAGGTAACCGAGGCCCAACCGAACCCCACTTTGTCACTAAACAACTCAAAACATCTTGGCTAGTCTTTACAGAGCATACCTGCGGTTTCGGATGATTTCTAATAGGTTTTGATATTTGTTCTAATTCATTTCCTTTCTCTGCGCTACTCTGTACCATTTCCTGCTCCCACTTTGCTTGTTTAATTGCTTTTCTGCTTTGATTAAACCCTTTAGAGTCTCAAGTTCTACCTATATAAGCTTATATGTAGTCTACTTTGAAGAATAGAACCTCATATCCCTGGTATATCGTCGTATCTCACCGTCTCGAACTCAGAAACCGCGTCCTCGTAACTCGTTAGCACCCTCGTACCTCGTGATTCAGCCCTCAAACATTGTATTCAGCCCTCAAACATCATATATCGTCACTCAGTCTCCCTATCAAGCCTCATAGAAGTTAGTACACTTCAACGTCCGACTCCTCATCACTGCCTACGCTCCCGAAACCTCGATTCGCAACCCTCAGAGCCACTCATTGCGAAGTAGCTTGCCCAACCCCTTTACCTTAATTTGTTTGTGTTTTGTGCACGGCACGCCGCTTTGTAGGCATATCATTTGTGGAGCCCACCGCGAGGGGTTTCAACAAAAATTCGCGCCCTGGCAGTAAACGTCGGACTCGACACCCTGCAGAACCTACAGATCGTCAGACTCGCAGTATAACTCGGAACCTTAGAGACGAGCTTATTGCTACTCTACAGAATCCCTCCAACCTTTCAGACACATTACCATTTACCAACACCGCCCCCTGCCGCAGGTCCGAGTACCCTTCGTGATTTCTACCTCTATTCCAACTTCTACACAGTTCAGTTCTCCGACACTATCTCCTTTAACCTCACTACCACCATCACCTTCACCTACAACCAGCACTAGCTCGCACACATTATATACTAGGCCTTACACCACACCCAGTATCTCGGAACAAACTCTATCTACCCAAGACAATTCTCCAACTCCGACCCCACCCATCGTGAAACCTTATCACAGACACTATGACCCAACCTTTAGCACCTCCAGCTCCGCCCTGCACCTTCGGCAGTTGCATCGCCGCTTATGCCTGTCCGAGGTGATCGATCGGCACCTTGCTTTGATCTGTTGAAACCTCGTGAACTCCGGGCGCTACTTCACTGATCTTGAATATCACTTTACTCGGTCCGCAGTCACTTTAAACGCTGACAAGAAGGCTCATGCTACTCGGCTTCTCGATGTTGAGGTTGCAGACATTTGGGAAACTTTACCCTCTTTCTCGGACAATAACAAGACCTACCTAGACTTCAAGACAGATGTTCTGGCCCTCTACCCTGATGCAGCAGTTGATCAAAAATACTCTATGGCGGACCTCGACCTTCTCATTGGGACTCAACAGCGCCTCAGAATCAACAATATGTCTGAATTGGCAATTTATCACCGCCAGTTCATTGTCATAACCACATTCCTCATCAATAAAGGCATTATCTCAATTACCGAGCAGTCACGTAGCCTATGTTCGAGGTTTTCCCCACAAACCTGGGTCTCCATTGCGAATCGGCTTCAACTCAAACACCCAGATCATAGTCCAGCTATCCCATATGAAGTCAAGGACGTGATTTGCCGCAGCCCCGTGGGTCCTCCAAGGCACTATTCAGGGCATTATCCAACCCCAGTCCGTACTTCCCACCCAATTGGCTATAGTTGCGCCACCCCCTTCGGACTCTATCAAGACCGAGAATCTCAGTAGCATCCTTACAGAGTTCACCAAGTCCATTGTTGAGGCGCTTAGCCAAGCCAACCAACGCTCTCAACTTGGAAGCAGCTACCCTCGTTCGGGAGGTACCTCGTGCAACTTCTGTGGCAAGGAACACTTTATCCGAGAGTGTGACCTTGTTGGCAAGTATATCCGAGCTGGGAAATGCAAGAGGAATACTGAAGGAAAGGTCGTACTACCTTCGGGATCATTCGTACCGAGGGATATCAAGGGCAATTTCCTTAAAGACCGGATTGATGAATGGCATCGGCAGAACCCTAATCAAATGGCCACGGGTTCGCTTATTGGAGCGATTGTGTCTACCCCAGATACCGGATCAACCTCTACCACTTTCGCTCCTACTTACCAACTTAGTACCAAAGATCGGATTGCTTCCCTCCAAGCCGAAGCTTTTCAATCTCAAATCTAAGCAATGAGGCTTCACCCCAGTCATACAAACTAGAGGACAGAAAGCCTGGAACACCAACGTTGAGCCTGAAGACGAGTCCATTAACCCCCACAAACTCGGTCTACACCCTCTCGAGATGCTACTCCGGCTCCAGCGCCACAACCTTTACCACCTACAAACCCCATCGAGACACCGGAACACCCATTTAGGAATGCCAAGGACGCCACATATGCCCCACCCAGAGACCGAAATATTGGTGCACTACCTCCAAAGACACAGCCTGCCAAGAAACCTGAACCTGCATACAAGACTTTACCTCCGATCTATGATTCCACTATTGCCAAAGCTGTCTACCAACGTTCACTCAACAATCCTATCACCATCACTCAGAAAGAGCTTCTATCCCTCTCCCCTGAAGTCCGGCGCTAGTTACTGAGAAGTTACTACCAGTCGCAGGCAGCCCAATAACCCAGAGACCATTCAGGTTGGAACCTTCAAACTGGTACAGAGGGTAACAATGTATCCGAAGTCCCCAAGCAGACCATTCCAAAAGCTGCTACTCAGACCCAGAGTCCACCCCTTGGCGCCACCATTATTCCTGATATCTACGAGACTTACTATCGCGAACTTGCGGCCTGGCGAAGCTCCAGATCCAGATCATCTTGTTGTTGCTAAGGAATCTGCAGCACTCCGGTCCATTTTCCCCCTTGTTGACAATAACATGAAGGTAGAATGCATTATTGACTCTGGATGCCAAATTATCGCAATGTCAGAAGAAGTCTGCAATGACTTAGGGCTTATTTACAACCCCAGGATTATACTGCAGATGCAGTCTGCAAATGGGTCTATTGATAACTCGCTTGGCTTAGCTCGAAACATCCCCTTCCTTCTTGGCAATCTCACTCTCTATATGCAAGTTCATATTATCCGAGCCCCTGCTTACGATGTCCTCTTTGGGCGACCCTTTGACACCCTTACTGAAAGTCTCATTCAGAACTATGCCAATGACGATCAGACCATTACAATCACCGATCCTAACACCGGACGAAAGGCTACTATTCCCACTCAGCCTCGAGGCAAAGCTCGATATCATACCCACAATAGGCCGAACATCATCGAGGGTCTCTTACGGAAATTTTCAAGAATAGAGGATCTAGCCAGCCATGAGGGCGAAATTGCACTCTCAGTCACTCTAGACAACGAGGGCAAGCCTTTCATCGAAGCCTATCAGCTGTTAGATTCCTCAAAACCAGACTATTCCACTTCCTATCTTACTGCCTGTGATTTATTTTCTATTCCAGTCGATGCAGATCTCAAGTCCTCGCCTGCCTTTGCTTCGTTATTTAATTTTGGATCTACCATTTCTAATACTTCTGCTTTGTTGTCCTCAGCCTCGCCCGATCCTCAGAACATTCCACTACCGAAGCCTACCTCTAGAACGGCTACTCCTGTAACATCTACTCTAGCTTCTGAATCTACCAATAACATTTCGAAAACATCAAACGCAACGTACTCTGAACCCACAAAGTCTTTCCCCTCTTCATCTCACACCAAGCCCAAGTCTCACTCCCCCAATGTGTCATCATTCCTTGCCCGGAAAAAGTACAAACCAGTCGCATTGAAGGTCCGGCCAGTCATCGCCAACGTGCCTGAAAAGTTTCGAATTATCCGTGACATTAAAGGCGATCCTCTGGAGACCTTACCAACTCTAAATCCCAACCCTCCACCCTTCGGAGCCTCGAGGTCGTTACACCGAGGAACGCAAAGCACAGTTTGATAAAGCTAATGATTCAGGATTTCTCTGGCCAGCCGAAAGGAACTTTTACATCATTTTATGATGCTTCATAATGATGGATTTGCGTGGAATGACACAGAGCGAGGTCACTTTCGAGAAGATTTCTTCCCTCCAGTCGAGATCCCTGTTGTCGAACACAAGCCTTGGGTACTTCGAAACATCCCTATTCCACCTGGGATTCATCAGCAGGTTTGTGAAATTGTCCAGAAGAAAATCGATGCCGGTGTATTTGAACCTTCTAACTCCTCGTACCGGTCTCGATGGTTCTGCGTTGTCAAGAAGGATGGTACCTCGCTTCGCATTGTCCAGTCTCTTGAACCCCTTAATGCTGTCACAATTGCACACTCTGGAGTTCCTCCATTCACAGAACAGCTTGCAGAACAGTTTGCAGCCAGGGCCTGCGGTGGTATGCTAGACCTCTATGTTGGATATGACGAAAGGGCCCTTGCAGAAGCCTCTAGAGACCTCACTACATTTCAGACCCCCTTCGGTGCACTTCGACTTACCACTCTTCCTATGGGTTGGACGAATTCAGTTCCAATCTTTCATGACGACGTCACATATATCCTTCGACCAGAAATCCCACATATCACTATTCCTTACATTGACGATGTGCCTGTTCGAGGCCCAGCCACTCGATATATCCTTCCAGATGGCAATTTCGAGACTATCCCCAAGAACCACGGCATTCGACGATTTGTCTGGGAACACTTCCAAGGTCTCAATCGAATTGTTCAACGCATGAAATACTGCGGGAGAACGTTCTCAGGATTCAAGTCTATTCTTTGTGCACCGGAGATTACTGTACTTGGACATCGCTGTACCTTGGAGGGCCGCTTACCAGACACATCACGTGTTGCAGCTATCTCAAATTGGGGCCCATGCGCTTCTCTAATAGATGTCCGAGCCTTTCTGGGTACCATTGGAGTTTGTTGCCTTTTTATTCAGGGCTTTGCACATCGTGCACATCATCTTACGAAGCTACTACGCAAGGATGCACCCTTCGAGTTTGGTCCAGCTCAGATCGAAGCCCAAGAGGACCTTAAGAAAGCCTTGCTTGCCTCGCCTGCACTTTGACCCATTAACTATGACTCCGAGGCGCCAGTAATCCTCTCTGTAGACACCTCATACATCGCTATAGGACATATTCTTAGCCAGTGTGATCCTAACAACCCTCGACTCCGCTACTATTCTCGTTTTGGCTCTATCACCCTCAATGACTGCGAATCCCGCTTTTCACAACCCAAATTAGAACTCTATGGCCTCTATTGTTCCTTCCGAGCTCTCAAACTTTATCTTATTGGACTTCAAAATCTTATCGTCGAGGTCGATGCTAAATATATCAAGGGAATGCTAGCCAACCCAGACATCGCACCATCAGCCTCTATCAATCGCTGGATCATATCTATTCTTACTTTCCATTTCACTCTAGTACACATCCCAGGTGTTTTCCATGGCCCAGACGGACTCTCAAGGCGTGCAGCACAGCCAGGAGATAAGCCTGAACCTCCAGATGACTTCGATGACTGGATCGATAATCTCCACAGCTTCGTACACATGATAAACCCCACACATTCCGCTCAAATCTCACAACCTCCTATCTTAATCTATGTTGGCGAACCCACACCCCATCTTGAACCTCGAACCGAGTCTAGCGCAGAGCCGAACACTTCTGAAACATCTTACTCTATTATTCCACGCTCGGAGAAGGCTGTCAAGGCTGATCTACGTCTTGAAATGGTTCGCACATGGCATGAAACGCTCGGTTGGCCTCGTGACATGTCTGACAGTGACTACGAGACTTTCGTAAGATATTGCACAGAGTTCTTTGTTGATTCAGGACGACTCTGGCGCAAGGACTCTCAAGGAAAGCACAAGCTTGTAGTATTGCAGCAACGTCGACTCTTCATTTTAACATCAGGACACGAGGATACTGGACACCACGGCTTCTATGCAACAAATTCCCTCATCTCGGAACGATACTGGTGGCCATACCCGGGTTTTGATATCTCGTGGTTCATCCATACTTGTCATCTGTGCCAGCTTCGGAGGACTCAGAACGTACTAATTCCCCCCTGTTGTTGTGATGCCAGCACCTTTATTCTCCAAGGTATACATGGACACTATGTTTCTTCCGAAGTCTGGTGGCTATCGATATCTCATCCAGGCTCGTTGCTCTCTCATTCACTATCCTGAGTTTCGTATGCTCGCAACCGAAACTGCTAAGACTGTCGGTGACTTCATCTTCCAAGAACTAATATGTCGACATGGGCTTCTCACCGAGATTGTTACTGATAATGGTTCCGCTATCCTCAAGGCCACCGCTTACCTCGCCCCAGAAGTACAAAATCAAGCACATTCGTATCTCGGGGTACAACTCTCGTGCTAATGGTATTGTTGAGCGTTCGCATTTTGACATCAGACAGGCCCTATTCAAGGTAGCTAATGGAGACCAAGCCAAATGGAGCCAGAGCACATTTCCTGTATTCATGGCAGACCGAATCACTGTTCGTCGTCGCATGGGCTGTTCCCCACACTTCGGACTCACTGGAACTCACCCTATTCTTCCATTCGATATCGCCGAAGCCAATTACCTTGTTCCACCTCCAGATTCTATCCTTTCCACTACAGATCTCATTTCGCGTCATGGTATAGCACTACAAAAGCGTTGAGAAGACCTGGAGAAACTTTGCTCAAAGGTTTACGAGGCTCGTGTACAGGCAGCTATTCGCTTTGAGACAGAACATGCTCATACCATCCGAAACTATGACTTTAAGCTAGGAGACCTTGTTTTGATTTGGAATACCAGCGATCGAGAAGGCGTTAAACAGGAAGATGTGTGCAAGATACCTTGGTCCCCTTATTGTCATTTCACGAAACAAGGGAGGCGCATATATCGTCGCAGAACTGGATGGGTCACTATTTGATAGGCCCATAGCTGCTTTTCGAGTCATTCCCTACTTCGCACGAACATCCATATCTCTTCCGCCCCCTCGGCGAACTCCTTGATGTATCACAAACACGGTTACGAGACCTCGAGGATACTCTTTTGGACGACCCTGATGAAGAAGATCATCCTATGGACATCGATGCAAGCCTCGGTGACTGAGGACAGTCAAGATTTCAGTAGGGAGGAGATAAGTCCATTATTCGTCATCGTTTCCCATACCCCATATTTTCAAATTTTCAACTTTACTGTTCCATATATTTTGATTTATTATTTATGCTTGAGACTTCGTTCCTCTTGATTTAGACTTCTTTTCTATTTCCCAAACACATACTTGCCCTTCCATTCCAAGTTTATTTTGTTCTGATTTTAGATAGAAAGTCGCATTTAAATTACAGTGCGCAGTCTTTCGAGGCTAAGGCTATGATGAGTTACTGAGCCTTAGCCTTGATATTTAATTCACTTTTACTTCAAAAATTCCATTTCGAACTTCAATTGCAAACCCATTTATATTAAAATACCATTCTAAAAATTTTATTTCGAAAACTTCCACCTACTTCCTTGTCATAATATCGATAGACAGCCTCTTTGCCTCCTCGAACCTCTCCTTCATGTCCCTCTCCCTGACTTCAAGGGCAGCAAAATCCTTCGAAAGCGATAGGATGGAGTCCTGAAGAGCCACCATAGTGGCACCGAGACTCTTCATACGAGCCCCAAGACCTGCTCTATCTGCGCTGATGCTACCGTACATACCTTGCGCCTTGCCAAATAACCGGAGGGCCTCGTCGACTCTCGTATCGACCTCGGGAGTAGACACCAATTGACCAGAGCCTCGGTCTTCAACATCCATAGCCTCGACCACGTGCTTGAGGGTTTCTAGCGAGGGTCCAGGAGTTACAGCTGATGATGGGACGACATACAGATAGTCATTGACGCTGAACTGGCTGAGGATCAAGGAGATGCGTACATGCGGTGTTGTATATGGGACCTAGCTGCAGAGAAGGCATAGACTCAAGGTCACCTCGGCTGCTTCGAGACCGGACACTCCGAGGTTCCGCCTTCGAGGGAGATGCCTCGGACTGTGCCTTATGCTTGAAGCCCCACTCTGCGAAGGGTTGAGAATCTCATCGGTTCTGGTTGAAAAGGAACAGGTGGATTGAGCGCTCCTGCATGGATCGCACTTGATCTTTCGGTTGCCTTTAAGCACCTTCCGAAGCCTGTCGACATCGGACACATCGAGGGAGGGCAACGAGGTCCTTTGCGAGAAGGCATTTGCGTCCTGCAGAAGAACAACCGAGACACTGAAACGACATTAGCACTCAGTCCCAAAGCCTAGAACAGCAGAAAACGCACCTTGGCATCCTTCATATTAACACAATCCAACTTCAACATCTCGGTCTCAGCTTTCCTCCCCTCCTTCGCAGCCCTCTGACTAGAGCCTGGAGCCACATCCACCTTCTCGACCTTAACCTTGACTTTGGATGGCCTATCTGGAAGCTCAAAGGGAAGCAAGGCATCGACATCTATAGGTTCTGGAATAGCTTGCTTGAGCTCCTCACGAGCTTCGTCGAGCTTCGAAAGATTATTCAAAGTCACCCCTATCTTCATCAGTTGAGCACGAAGGTCATGATACCCAGCGTCGTCAGGCACCAGTACAGGCTTTTCGAGGTCCGAAGCGTCTATCATAGCCTGATAGAAAGTCAACTACAAGGGTAATCAGCTACAAGCCTGGTGATGAACTGGCAACAAGTGACATACCAAATGACTATTTAAGACCATCATATCCACCTCCCCAGTCAAGTTCCCTATGGCCAGGAGTGCCTGGTATGCTGCAGAAAGAGATAGAGATGACATAGTGCCAAAATTGGGATAGTATGGTGAAAGATCAGATCAGAGGAAGGGCACCCTGCTTTGGCCCACTTCAGGTCATGTCACATGTCACACATCGGGTCGCGTCTCAAACTTTGTCACATGAGGCTTGTCATGGGCTCAAGGTTGACTGAGGACAGTCAACATTTCAGTAGGGAGGAGATGATACGCACTGCAGTCCCCTATACTCAGTAAACCCATTTTCCAAGTTTTCTACCCCATTTCGAGGGTTCAAATTGCCTACCAACGCCTACCGAAGCCCAATTGAAGGTAACCGAGGCCCGACCGAACCCCACTTTGTCACTAAACAACTCAAAACGTCTTGGCTAGGAGGTCTTTACACAGCCCCCATTTTTGGTCGGACTCCGGTCGGACTCCGTCGGACTTTCTATATTCAGAATGACAATTTTTCTGGTCTAGGACTGCTGAAATTTTCCGGTGAGATTCCGGTGAGATTCCGGTGAAAGTCCGACCGGACTACAAGTCCAACGGACTGTCCGGGCGGACTGTCCGGGCGGACTGTCCACTGGAAATGACCGGACAGAACCAACAGAAGTCCAACGGAAGTCCAATGGAAGTCCATCGGAATCCCACCGGACATGACCATTGGAATTCCAGCGGACAAGTCCAACGGAATTCCAATGGAAGTCCAACGGATGTCCTTTTATTATAATTTATACTAGTATAGAAAAAAAAAGACACTAACGAGAATTGAACTTGGGCATCGGAGAATGCCGAACGCAAGCGCGATAAACCAACTGAGCCACAAAGGCTTATGGAAAATTATAAAATTAGTTAAATAGATAGTGATGCGGCCGAAATTCTCGGCACTGCTCGGCACGGGACAAACAACAACGCGCGTGACATATTGATGCCGCGTCGGTCCGTTGTTGATTCCGACCCCAACCATTTTTCCTTCCACCACCACCACCGCCCTCGTCGGTCGGAGCCAGGCGAGAGCCAACCCGACGCTGACAGAGGGACGAGAACGACCGCGACGGCCACACCGACGAGGACGAGGACGCGGACGACTGCGACAGCGACAACGAGGAGCGAGGACGCTGGACGAGGACCACGACGAGGACCGCGAGGGCGAGGGCGAGGGCGAGACCGCGAGGACGACGGCTAGGACCACGACCACGACGGTGAGGGCCAAGACACCGGCGTGGACCAGGATGAGGGCGAGGACGGCGGCGAGAGCAAGGAGACGGCGGCGAGGGCAAGGAGCGACAGCGAGGGGCGAATACGGCTGACGAGGGCGAGGACTGCGGCGAGGACGAGGACGACGGCGAGGACGAGGAGCGACGGCGAGGGGCGAGTACGGCGGCGGGGACGAGGACGACGGCGAGGGCGAAATGCGGCAGCGAGGACGAGTACGGCCGGCGAGGACGAGACGGGCGAGGATGTGGACGGCGGCGGGGATGTGGACGGCGGCGGGGACGAGGAGACGACGGCGAGGGCGAGTACGGCGGTGAGGACGAGGACAACGGCGAGGGCGAAGTACGGCAGCGGGGACGAGGACGACAGCGAGGGCAAGTACAGCGGCGAGGGACGAGAGACGGCGGCGAGGACGGGGACGGGGACGAGGACGAGGACGACGGCGAGGGTGAGTACGGCGGCGAGGGCGAGTACAGCAGCGGGGACAAGGACGACAGCGACGGGCGAGTACAGCGGCGAGGGCGAGTACGGCGGGCGGGGGACGAGGACAACGGCGAGGGCGAGTACAGCGGCGAGGGCGAGTACGGCAGCGGGGACGAGGAGACGACGGCGAGGGGCGAGTACAGCGGCGAGGACAAGTACAGCGGCGAGGACGGCGGCGAGGATGTGGACGGCGGGGACGAGGAGACGACGGCGAGGGCGAGTACGGCGGCGAGGGACGAGGACAACGGCGAGGGCGAGTACGGCAGCGGGGACGAGGACGACAGCGAGGGCAAGTACAGCGGCGAGGACGAGGACGGCCGGCGAGAGACGTGGACGGGGACGAGGACGAGGATGACGGCGAGGGCGAGTACGGCGGCGAGGGCGAGTACAGCAGCGGGGACGAGGACGACAGCGACGGGCGAGTACAGCGGCGAGGGCGAGTACAGCGGCGGGGACGAGGAGACGGCGAGGGGCGAGTACAGCGGCGAGGGGCGAGCACGGCCGGGGACGAGGACGACGGCGAGGGCGAGTACAGCGGCGAGGGGCGAAGTGCAGCGGCGGGGGACGAGAACGACGGCGGGGACGAGGGACGACAGCGAGGGCAGTACAGCAGCGAGGGCGAGTACAGCAGCGAGGGCGAGTACAGCAGCGGGGACGAGGACGACAGCGAGGATGAGTACAGCGGCGAGGGGCGAGTACAGCAGCGGGGGACGGAGACGACAGCGAGCGAGGAGCGACAGCGAGGCGAGTACGGCGGCGAGGACGAGTACAGCAGCGGGGACGAGGACGACAGGACGACCACAACACGCTTGACGACAGCAGCGACGCATACCACGACACGTCGGACAACAGCGACGCGTACCACGACATGTATGGACGACACCGACGACAATACCGGCGCGTACCACGGCAGGTACGGCCGACAACAACACCCGATGGCGACACCGACGCATACAACGACGGGTACGGCTGACCACGACGTCGATAACGCAGACGGCGACACCACCAATGTACCATGTCGCCCCCCTTTTTCCGTTCTTTCTTTCTGTTTTTCTTTTTTGTTTCTTTTTATTATGTTTTTATTTTATTTTTACCTGTATATAATCATGTAGTATATAGTTTTTAATATATTATATTACATTGTCACATAAATTTAAGCTAAGATTAAAGTATTCCAGTTGGAATCCAATTGGATTCCATTCCATGTGAATTTAAAGTTGGACTTAGTGAAATTCACAAAGTCAGATAATAATGTAGTATATAGTTTACAATATATTATATTACATTGTTACATGAATTAAAGATAAGATTGAAGTATTATTCTAGTGACCTAGCTTCCTTAATATGGCTCCCAAAGCTTCCAAGAACACTGCTACTGTCCCTAACTCCCCTCCCAAGTCTGCAATTAAACCAGCGACAGTCCACTGGACATCCACTGGACATCCACTGGACATCCACTGGACATCCACTGGACATCCACTGGACATCCACTGGACATCCACTGGACATCCACTGGACTCCACTGGACAGAGCACTCTTGGATCTGGTCTAATTAAGTGCTGAGAGTCCAGTGGAAGTCCACTGGAAGTCCAACGGAAGTCCAATGGACTGGACAGTCCGGCCAGTCCGCCTGTTTTCTGTCTTGAAGTGACTTGACCGGACTTTGACCGAATTTGGCCGGACTCTGACTGGACTGGTACCGGAATTTTCTCAAGTCCAACGGAATCCATTAGACGTCCAATGGACTGTCCATTGGACTGTCCATTGGAATTGGCTGGGTCCGGTGAAAGTCCGTTGGAGTCCAACGGAAAATGGGGGCACTGTAAAGTACACTTGGCTAGTCTTTACAGAGCATACCTGCGGTTTCGGATGATTTCTAATAGGTTTTGATATTTGTTCTAATTCATTTCCTTTTCTCTGCGCTACTCTGTACCATTTCCTGCTCCCCCTTTGCTTGTTTAATTCCTTTTCTGCTTTGATTAAACCCTTTAGAGTCTCAAGTTCTACCTATATAAGCTTATATGTAGTCTACTTTGAAGAATAGAACCTCATATCCCTGGTATATCGTCGTATCTCACCGTCTCGAACTCAGAAACCGCTGTCCTCGTAACTCGTTAGCACCCTCGTATTCAGCCCTCAAACATTGTATTCAGCCCTCAAACATTGTATTCAGCCCTCAAACATCATATATCGTCACTCAGTCTCCCTATCAAGCCTCATAGAAGTTAGTACACTTCAACGTCCGACTCCTCATCACTGCCTACGCTCCCGAAACCTCGATTCACAACCCTCAGAGCCACTCATTGCGAAGTAGCTTGCCCAACCCCTTTACCTTAATTTGTTTGTGTTTTGTGCACGGCACGCCGCTTCGTAGGCATATCAACGTATGAAATCTGGAAACTTTAACTGGTTTTTGCATTCAATGTTGTTTTATCATACCCAACATATTATACAAAAGACAAAAGAAAAAGCAAAAAAACAACAAGAAAAACTTGACAAAAAAAGAGAGGAAGAAGAAGAAGAAAATGATGATGATGATGAACAAGAAGAACCCATTAGGCATGGAATGTAGATGGAAATGATGATTGATAAGTGAAAATATACAGAAGTGTATATTAGTGTACAAATAAAATATTTATATATTATTTGCATTGATTTATACTAACCTTTATTAGGTAAGTCTAATTTATATTTTTGTACTAAGCATAATCAGCTATAGAGTTTCATTGGAATGGCTGGAATAAAGGTGGAACCTATATAAATAGTAGTTTAATTTAATTTTTAACAAGTTCAACCTTTTTGGAATGAAGGTGGAATAGCTGGAATATAGTTGGATTCCATTCCAACACTCATTTACATATAATTTTATCAAGTCCAACTTTCATGGAATGTACATGGAATGACTGGAATATAGTTGGAATCCATTCCAACAGTTCTTTTATATTTAATTTTATCAAGTTCAACTTATGTGGAATAGGGTTGGAATAGTTGGAATCCAAGTGGAATCTGTATCCAAGGACTAGTGTCAATTTTAATAAAGTTCTACTCTATCTGGAATCCAACTATAATCCAATTGGATTCCATTTTCTTGTTACTTTAATCCATTCCAGTTGAAGTTAACTAATTGGAATCAACCTGGAATCAATATATAACTGAACTGGAATGTAGCTGGAATCCATGTATGTTGGCTGGACTTGAACAGGACCGGTTGGATTCCAAATGGAATCCATTGGAATCCATCTACATTCTGGAACAAAGATGGATTCCACCTGGAATCAATGGGGGACAGTAAAGTACTGCCTGGGACGGCAGCCTGAGCGCTGCCGAGGGTGTTTGTAATATCCTGAGTAAGAAGTAAAACTAGCATGAGTATCATGGTCTCATCGGCGATATACCCTTGTTTGTCAACTTACGGCGACAATGGGGGCAATTGCGTTAGCAACATCAGACGTAGATCCAGAATCAGCGTTGACAGAGCTGATGGCAGCGATAGAGGTATGAGCCGTGTTCAAAGAGGCGACAAGGTTGGTCAGAAGTGGGGTGAGTGTAGCCTTGTTCGCGAATCCTTGAGCGACGAGAGCGTCTATAAGGAGAAAATATCAATATTATTTGATTAATATCACAGAAATGTCGGTGGATTGCCAATAAAGACATACTGATCTCGGGAGAATCGCGTTTGTCTTGGTCTTCAGCGTACTGACGACCGCAAGAATGTCGGATACATCCGCAGAGCGCTTCTCAGCAGGTGCTGGGAAGGGCTGGCGGAGACACCAAGAGCAGTGAAGGCCAAGAGTGAAACAAAGAATCGGGAGGCAAACATGGTTGTTAATGGACTGAAGATAGCTGGTGAAGCTGAAGACTTGTGAGGAATAACCGTGAAGTGGTTAATGTCGAAACAATGTTGCGTTTATCGATATTTTATACCTCTCTGTGATCGCTGATATTACAGAGGGTAGACCAAAATGTCCTAATGACATATTAGAAAAGACGAAATAACATTCGAAAATGGCGTAAATGGCCACAACCCTATTAATTTACACATACTGACTGGATAAATCATGAAGAAGTTTGTATTTGGTGATGGAACCAACGACATCTTCTTGATTGAAATTTTCACTCAACCAATTGCAATCGTGTTGTGGAGTAGTGTTTATTTTATTCGACATAGGTAAATCTATTCGCTGGAAGTTCAGCTCAAAATGACGCATGAATGCTGTATAAGCCCAGAAATAGTAGCAATTGTGCCCGATGTAGGACCTGGATGGCGACTTAGTTGGGCTTACCGACAGGCATGTTTTTAGATGTCAGCGTCATAAGTAGTCTCACTGAAAAGTGAGCAATGTACTCACAAATGATCCACGGTTATCCAATACGAACACCTTCTTTAGCTATCAGTGCGAATATTTAGGATTTACGGGTTGATTGGGCTAACTTATGAGGCGATTTAAATGATGGATGACTCTAAGGTCAAGGCTATTTATAGCGCACCCCAGTACGCCTTCACATTTGTAGTAGTCGCCGAACAACACAGGGCTTTGGGCAAGACCCGAGATCATGATGAGCTGAAATTTTTAGTAATGCCATTTCACTCGACTGTAGAAGCTATTGTACAAACTTCAAACTTGCAAACACTGCTGGCAACAGATTATTTAGGGCGACTAAAAATGATTGAAAAAATTAATTAAACGTGTTTGTGTTTTTTTCGACCATTTTGCCGATCATAAAATGTATCTAAAAGTCTTTCTTGTTGGCATCTATAAATGCCTGTTAAAGGTAACTTTTATGTCCTAATTTTAGCGGCAAAAAGACTTTACATTTATATATAATTTTGACTGTATATGGATTTGACTGACATGCTCAGTTTGTTCACTATTGTCTCGTGCAACAATTGAAGAATGTTTTGGAACAACAAATTTCTTAATATGTCTTAAATTTTACAAAAGATTTATCAAACATCAAAAATGAATTATTTCTGGAAAAGTTTTCCAGAGCGGACAATTGTACAAAATTGAAGTATTTATAAAAGGAAATAATAAATCGCACGCTGAGGCCCTCGCTGACAGTGGCGATAAGCGGGTACATCTCAGCAGCGGGTTGACAAGAGATTGTCCACAAGGGACTATATAACAATTATGCCGCCAAGAAAAGAGCATTCGAGTCCGCATTAAGACGAGCAGTTGCTTTTCTCCAGGAAGCTGCACCTCTAAGCTTATTTCGCCAGAAACTGGGGCCTCAGGTTGGGCAGTACCTTTTACAATGTCAGACAAACAGATTTGATACCATTCTTCATCCCATTCTGTCCAGTGTCCAAAATTGAGGCCATTTGCTTTCTGATTATTCCAATAAAGAGGCTTCGGCCACCAAGACTTGTGAACTAGTTGGTTGGGGGCACATCCTGGGGAAGAAGGTCATGTTAAAATTAATAAAATTATTAGAATAAAAATGAAAAACCTGTGTAGCACTTATGAAGTCCACAGATGACATCCATCTCCTCGTCGGTAAGCATATCATCCCAATAGACCGTCCCATCATTGGCCGTGAAGTGGTGGCCAAGGTGATGTTCAGTGACTGCAGGCGATGGGCCAAAGCAGGCAGAATCAATGCCAATATGTTCCTTCGCGAAGGCGGCTGAGGAGGCCACCAGCAAGCAATGCAGCTCGCCCGCGCGAAGATGACAGGGAGTCGTCGGGCGGTGCTGTATATAGACGTCGTAGTCCTTTTTGAGAAAATATACCCCGGAGCACGGATAGGCACAAGATTTCGGTTGGCCTGGAGTCCAACAGAAGGTTGATCGTGAAGTGGGATTAACGTGTGGAATGACACACCCATTTCCAGGAGGCAGCATGCGAGTGAAGTTGAAGAATGTTTTTGAGGACTGAGTAGAAGGCGGAACACCTTGACTGCGTCTGTAGCAGTTTTCAGAGCAATTGTCCAGGGAGTCTTCAGTTCAAGGCGGCTTCCCGAAGAACGAAAAGATCGCCAACCTTCTCAAAGAGAAGCCTCAAAGCTATAACATCAAGAGCAATGGGACATTGACTTTTGAGATCATAGATGGTAGGCGGTGGGCCATTGGCCGTTTGGAGGCCCTGAAGAAACTCGAAACATGATAGGCCGAAGTCGACTGGTGGAGGGTTAAAATCCCCGGCACGAAGCCCCACAGTCTTGACGAAATCGTTCCACCTTGCCTTGTCGGGGGTAGAGGGATTTAGAGGAACAGCAATGAGGGGTCGATAGCCATAGTGAGCCGAAAGGTATGCGACGATGTCCACCGCTTGGGAGGGAATAAGATCAAGTCCGTTTTCACTCTCGTTCGACAGGGGCGCTGGTAATGGGACGACACCCACATACGCATGGACGCGTTGAGCAACAAATTCCTCGACTTTTTTCTGCTGAGAATCCGGAGACTCGTCCTCGTCGTAAGAATGAGGAGCAGGTGGAACGTCCCTCGCCGTAAAAGTCCAAGTCGTTCTCCTCATAAGCAAGTTCTTCCGGAGTCGCAAAGTACTCGCAAAGATCCCATTCATTTTGGACAGAGTCGTAGCGAGCTTGAGACCCCGGATGATCATCAATTCTGTCAGCACGTTCGCTTTTTAAGACCCTAGTGCGGACAAGGCACATGTCATCTTCGTCAGCTCCAATCCCAAACAAAAACTTCTGCTGAAACAGTAGGAGGGTTCCTTTCTCGATTCAGACGCACTTCCCTCTCCTTCGGCGTCTCATTCGCAAGTCTTCGATCGTTGATGATCTTTCGGGCAGCGAAGAAAGATTCCCATGGCTTGGAGGCAAGATACGCGTCTCGGGCCTTATTGAATTCCAAGTCTTCAAGAATAGCAGATTTGGAGCGAGAAAGACTGGGTGGGGACAGCGGTTGCTCCTCCAAGGCGACAGGGTGTGGAGATGGCAGAGAAGGTGGAGACGGAGACCTATAAACCATGGTCGTCGCGATTCTGAAGGTGCTCCGATGGGGGTTGAAGATAGCTGAAAGCGGGGCGATATGTCTGATCTCGCTCGACTTTCGACCAACGATACCACACAGGTACGTCCCAAACGCAAAGCCATTTCGCAAGGTCAGCACCTTGGCCGCCTTTGCTGTTGAGATCGACGAACGCTCCGGCGCTGACGGGTCGGCTTCCAGAACGCACCCATTATGATATTATACAGCCCGCTGAGCCACGACTGATCTACTTTTTCCGAGGCAAGGAAGTTGAACCACTCCGGGACCTTCAGGGGTTGGGTACTCCTTCAATGCAGGCAATATAGAACGACAACAAGCCGATCCAAATGATGAACCAATCGCGTGCGCATCCAATTCGATAGCGTGCGCCACGAGCGGTATAAAATACTTGATCGAAGCCAAGGAGAGAGGGCGAAGGGGGAGGAAATATGGTTTTAGCAGATGACGGAAATTTTCCTTTAGGAGATGGATGATAACAATTAAAATGTCTTCCAGATAGTGCCACGCCGAGGATTTTGATTGTGAGAGCTGGTACCCTGTACCCCAAGATGCGTCAACTTCATGAATGTCGTTAAGGTAGTCAGCGAAGGTGGCCAAACGCATATCCTTCAAATGTCGGAATATTGGGGATAAAGCTCAAAAATCCATAGGCGTCGGTCCACCATTCAGGATCGTGATGCCGGTTGAGAGATGCGGCTCCAATGCTGAATGGATACGATCTCTTCTGATCTGGGACAGAAACGCGGCGTGAGCAGTTAGGTGAATAATAAATATCTCCGTCGCTGATGAAGGCCCTGCCCTCGGAATGGTCCAAACGTGAGGATTGTTGAGACATTGGTCTTTAAAACTCAAGATCAGCCTAAGAACTCGACGTATGACGGAAGGTCTCAAAAAACACTCACGAAGTTGAAGTTATGCCGTTTGAAGCCTGATTCAATCGAGAGCTGGCTGTACCGCGAGCTGAGGGATAGAAGTGCGGCCGTTTGAAGCCTGATTCAATCGAGAGTTGGCCGTATCGCGAGCTGAGGGACAGAAGAAATGCGGCCGTTTAAGTAGCCTGATTCAATCGAGAGCTGGCCGTATCGCGAGCCGAGGGATAGAAGAAATGCGGGCAAGCTAAACCGTGATTTGGACACCCAAATAACAGCCAAGAGTCAAGGTTCAAACAGGAGGAATAGCGTGTTTTGGGCACCCAAAACACACTTTGACAATTTGACGATGAAGGTGGGAGTTGAGAGGAATAGCGTGTTCTGGACACCCACAACACACTTTGACGATTTGACAATGAAGGTGAGAGTTGAGAGGAATGAGTTCGTTTAAGCGTGTTTGTTTGAGATTGATCAAAGCTTTTGCCACACAAGGACAAGCACGCTCACGAAATCGAGAACGCATCACACGATCACTTGATCAAAGCGTTGTCACACAAGCACAAATACGACGGAACGTGATGAGCGTATTTGGTTTAAAGGGAGAACCAAACATAGGGTGCGACTTCGGTGCGATCAACATTTGATCAACAACCCATCTTCTCGCCACGGTGTGTCCTGGGTGTCCAGACCACACCGCGCTGAGGTTGTCCATACTGAGGTTGTGCTGTGGGTGTCCAGAGCACAACCTGCTCGACCATCCACTTGTGCTTATCGTGTTCTGGGTGTCCAGACCACACCACGCTGGGGTTGTCCATGCTGATGTTGTGCTGTGGGTGTCCGGAGCGCGACATCACTGCTCGACTACCCAGCACTCATGCTTATCGCTGCACCTTTTGATGTACCCTATACGCCCGTATGCTAGGTGCTCAGGTTCTTGCTACGGTATGTACTGTCATATATCAACTATAAACGCGCATAGACACTTCTCAAGGAAAACGTATTCGATAGCTATGTACGCCCAAGCTTCACTACTCTTTGAACGCTGAAGCCACCTTGAACATTCTTGAAAGTTAGTGACGATACAATGGTGTTGCATTTGAACTCACCCTTTTCATTTTCTTTGCAGTCCTTGCACGGCGGGCTGCCTCTGAGGTGTACTTAAGATGGAGCCTTCAGCATGTCATGCACGGGCCAGTGTTTATTATACTCGTCTAAGACCCGGTACTCCTTTTTAACTGTCGCAGATTTCCTTAATAAGTTTTTTGTTCTGTTTACTATAGCTTTTCGATAGATCCAGGTGCTTTTTCTTGGCTTGGTCGTGTACCAAATCCTTGCGGAATTCATCGGTAAGTTACAGGCATATGATCAAAATAAGCACTCACTACCACCGCTTCATAAGTTCTTTCACTCCAGGCCAGCTCTTCTTGCAAATTATAGCCCCCTGACCCAGGACGCCCAGCCTCGCCCTTAGGCTTGGGGATTAATTTAACAAGTTCGCTCCCAGATTCAAGTTTGTCTTCTTCATCTTCCTCATCTCCAGACTGAGAATCGGAGGAGTCGACGTTCATATCCTCGTTAAATGCAACACGCTTAGGTGTAGGAGCCCTTCTCTGCGTTGTGCTGTGCTGAATGGTTTCCGGAGTTTTAGATCGTCTCTGTGCCGATAAGTATACAATATCTGGGATTGTAGAGCTCTCTCTTGTGGCCGATTGCTTCCCTGGCTTGACGATAAGGGAGGAAAACTCCATTCTTCGTGCGATCTTTGGCGGGTGAGGAAATGTCCTGGGCTAGAAGACGATCCTGCGAGTGATGAGCGGCTTGTGTCGTGTGATGTCGCATCCATGGTATGTGGTTTGAGTTGTGTATTGCTTGATCCATCTCATTTATATTCCTAGGCATACTCATTACTTTGTTCTACCCTCGCTACCTTGTATTTTTCAAACAGCCTTGTAAGCATATATTCGCTATTGTTCTTTCGCCTATAGTGACTCCGTATATCGTTCCCAAATGGGGTAGGTATCCAAGCAGGTCAAGCGGGGTGGAGCAGTCCAGCTCAACATTGGTCGTCATGGACATCAAGACAATTAGCGTTACATTCACAATAGGCGCTCCTTGCATAAGTATGCTGCCCATTGGCCAAAGTTAGTCGCCATCGCTCTCATTACCAGTACTACTCATGCTTATCACTCTTTTGCTCAAAGGCTTCAAGCACTTTTTGAAGGCCCCACGTAACAATGTGAGTAAAAATCTCTTCTCTTCTAATGTTATTTAACCAAGTACGCAGGTTTATACCAAATATGCACGGTTTTCGGGTCTTAAAGGGCCTATAAACTGCTTATCATTCAGTCATGATAGAGCGCTGCTAGCCAGCGGTGGTAAGATGCCCTCGTGTTGTATCGTGTTATTGCATACATGCTAATGCAAAATTTATAGGTGATGATGAAACAGTTCGTATTTGGGATGTTTCGACTAGAAAATGCAAAGAAGTCCTTGAGGACCCTGGTCAACGATGGGGCCAGATTACATGTTTGGTCTGGCTAGGGGTAAAGTCAAGGAAGATTTGCAACACCTAGCTTTCAGAACTGGGCGTGGCTTTCTTATCATCTTCTGCCAGAACCGTACGAATGTAAGCATTTAGCCTCTACACTTGGGAAAATATACTAACTCGAAACAAAGACTGCAATGGTTGAGATTGCCACTACACGGGTATTTGCTCCTAGCGATCCTGTTGAAGCAGTAGACTACGATATTCAAACATCACGTTTGGCTATCAGTAGTCACCATGGCAATGTTACCTTGTCACGAAGTCGGAAAGAAATGGTAGAGATCTTTTTCTGTAGACAATGCGGCAGCGACTTATGATGATATAGGGACAATGTTACAGCTCTGGACCTTCAATGTGGAGAGCGACGGAAATACCTACATAGCTAGCTCTGTCCGCTTTTATGACTCGGGCGTAAGCTTTTAATTTTGTTCTAGAAACTGGGGAAATGTAAGACGATACTTTAATTAATGAGACATTCATATTTATTATTCTTTCAACTTTGGCGGGATTTGTGAAATGTCGAGTCTGGGAGGGAGGACTGGCGGAAGGTCTTGAAGTCTGGAGTGTGAGCATGATCTTTTGATATCATATGTCAATGCTGACCTCTTATGAAGTGGCCACGCTGACATTAGCCTGGATGGGCAATTACTTCTCATAGAGAATCTTGCAAAAGGGTTTGATCTATACCATTTACCACGCTCATCACCTTCACATAGCTTTCCCATATTCACAAAGAAACGATGCATCAAAGATGGTGTTTTTGCTGAAGGATCGTCAGTTGTGGTCTGTGGAAGTGATCATGGCAAAATATACACATTTTCTTTGTCCTCTCCTGAACCGAAACAGATATTAAAGCAAGCTGGTAAAAATACAGAAATACAGACCATATGCGTGAGTGCAAATGTTTTATCCAAAAGCCTGGTATTGACTTGTATTAGACAACATCCACCAAAGATTGTCATCTTATAGCCAGTGGCGCTTCCTTGAATGCTCTGATATTGTGATATGGGAAAAACCAGTAAGCTCACTCCTTATTGTCAAGAACTATGCTTACATTCAATAGTCCACGCGTTCCAGAAAACAGGCCCAAAATAATGTATACCATCAAGCAATCATTATGGTCCTGAATTTCTTTATCATTTTTATCATTGCGTATTGGTCTTCAGGAATCTGGTTACCATATTCACTAAAGGTTTGTATGCACAAAATTACTCTATTATTCTTGCTAATTTATGGGATAAGATGGCTCAAAGTGCCTTAAGCACTATGAATGCCACGATAAACCGGGGTTTTGAACCACAAGTTCATACCAGCAATGCCAGATATTCAACCTGGGATCCAAATGATATGCGGGTTCATGTTGGTATGATTGTCCAGGATGATGATGATGATGAAGAGTTGTGGAATGATCAAGCAGAGTGGAATCGTTGGAATAGTTTGGATACACTTTGAATAGCTTGAATACACTTTGAATAGTTTGGATACGCTTTGAATATTAATTATTTAAATTTAAATTTTTTTTTTTTTTGAGGTCGCTGATTTGAATACTATCTAACTCCATCTGATTCTACAATGCCTTCTGGTACTGAACTGTACTCCTTATTTCTCTTTGTTGTATTGTCGACAACAAAGAGAAATAAAGAGAGTACATATCAAGAAAGATTCCGTGTGTGTTGTGCTTGCATGGCAACGCTTTGATCAAGTGACCTAACTTGGTCAACATTGTCTAATCAACCCGCTTTAACCCGCTCTCTCTAACCCGCTCTCACTCAATGTTGTTCTGGGTGCCCAGAACAGTATTGTAATATGTGTTCTTATTGGAATTATCATCTCTTTGCATTGAAACTTGGTGATTGCATTGATATAACTTAAAGAGAGCTACTACATGACCACCAGGGCCTCTTAGAACATCCTACTGGTCACCATCTGCGAAAATGGAACATTGTCGGTGCATCTCCAATCAAATCTTGCTCGACTTCTGCAAGAAGCCTGGACCGTAGACATGGTAAGTCTTCAAAAATGTAGTATTATGCTGGTACTTACTTTTTAACCACATATGCAACTCGTTTTGCATCCTTACCTCTCATATCAACAGGATATAGAGGATTACGCTCTCCGATCGCGCGGGACATAGAGGTCTCCTCTCCACTGCACCCCAACTTTCTGAGTGCTTGGTTCTTCTTCCAGTCCAATCAACTGCTTCTTGCACGATATCTGAAAGGGATGGGATTGGCTACCTTCCAAGAGAGTAACAGCGAAGTTGTAAATCTTGGCATTTGCGACTTGATCTTTGAAAATCTGATGTGTTTGTTGAAGTAATGTAGTCCTATTATCATCCCGAGCAATAAAGGGAGAGAAAAATGGCTTTGCGGCGTCACGTGACGGAAAAGGCGACCAGTATAGGCATAATGTTTTGCCTAATAACTGTAAGTATGACTGTATGACACTCCATCGTCGTACTCACTTTCGGAGACTTGTGGATAGGCTTCTTATGTGGCATGGCAGCACAGATTACTATTGGAGGGAGTAGTGTTATTGGAGCTTTGAGTTTTCGATCTCTTAAAAGTATTGGATTGGTTGTGAGCCGGTATTCAAGTGAAATAAATTTATTCCAAGCCACTCAACAATAAAGTTGCCATAGTAGAGGCCCCTGTTCAAATAAGAATTGGAGAATACTACTGGTGAATGGAGTTAATTAGCTATTGTAGATGTGCTGAGCACCCTACTGGCGTAATTAGCACCCCGCCACCATCAGCCACTCAATTGAATTCAGTTCATACCGATGATGAGTTTACTCCAATAATTTCAACGTGTCTAAGCATCTAAGCCATATCGAACTTAACAATTAGCAAAACTCCAAGCATTGAGTACAGAGGATAGATACTACCGGAACTTAGCTATTGTAGATGCGCATTTTCGAGGTTCATGTATTGGACTCTTTATGAGCTGCTCAACAATACAGTTGCCATAGTACTTGAGCTAGTGGGGTCAGACAATTCAGTAAATGGAGCGAAGTGGAGTTCAGTAATGGCACCTGTGCATTTTGAAGCGGACTAATCACCAATAAGTAAATACCCGCATGGGCATCACATTCACTCCCGGCCACAATGGCCGAACAACTTTCAATAAATTCATTGACCTAGAGTGGCCAACACGCCACCAGCGACTCTGACATGTTCAGCCTATTCAACTTCAATACACAACCTCAACCCCAACCTCAACCCAATGCAGACGTTTCAATGGATAACTTTGACGCAGTGCATATTTTATTTATTAACTGTAAAGTTGTTATTTTGAGCTAACTGATCTGCAGAATCGGCCTGGTGCCGTGCAACAACGCTCCAAACTTATACCCGTGACCAGCCATCCTTTAGAGCCTGCTCAAGGTACCATTCTCCCGCCGTGAATCCAGTAACAATAGAACCCTCCAGTACCGGAACAAGCCAGGCTATCCCAGGCATAACTGCCATGGCCGTCGATACAGCCACCAACCCAAACCAGTCTACGCCGGATCAAGAACTGCCCATCACCCCACGGAGCGAGCAACAACACATCTCATATCCAAATGATATGAACCTTGACGAAACGCGAGGTCAAGTAGATCCTCTCCTAGGCAACAAAGCCGTTTTGCAAACCTCCAACATACACCCGCCGCTTCCTCAACAGCAATTTGCCAATGGCCCTCACAGAAACATCGAGCCAACATATGAACACATACCTCAGCCATCGACTCAGTCGCTGGTACCGAAGCTTATTCACGTTGAAGCCGTTCACGTTCGACCCGTTCATTCACATTAAAACCGACACCAACTAAGCATCAAATATCGATCGGAAGGCGGAAAGGGCCTGGGCAGGAAGGTTCAGCGGACACGTTGGTCAAGCGGCGCAATGACGAACCTGGGGTTTATTTACAAAACACGGAAAAAGACACAGAATGTGTAAGTTAACCATTCCTGCTGTTAGATTAACAAGGCTCACCTCATAATAGATCAAAACACGGGTCATCGAGCAAAGTGATTTTACCACAAGGCAGATGCTGGACCTGAAGGACAAAGAAATTCGCTGGATGAAGGAGAAAGTGAGTAATCAAACTGCTGCCTGATGAGTATATCAGACTTACCATATAATAATAGATGGACAAACACCAGGACAACTTCAACGAAGTCTTGGAGCGGTTATTGGCCTTGGAGCAGTCAAACAAAGAGCATGCTGCTAAGTTGGAAGCGACAGAAGCGCAGCTCGAAAAAGAACGCAAAGAATACAGGAAGATAGAAGAGAAGCGATTTCACGAACGTCAGGTAAACCAGGACAGTGCCGATAGGTTGAAAGCGACAGAAGCACGGTTCGAGAGGGAACGTCTGGAACGGCAGGAGTTGGAGGAGAAGCGAAATTCGCGAATATCATGAGAAGCTGTGTGTATTGGAAAGGGAACGGAGACAGCTTGAAGAACATGCACGCACTACTGTAAATGCACCATCAGGTATTTAAGACTTCATATTCGAAATATTTAAAACACAAACTTACGTTGACCAATCTAGGATTACCATTCCCCACTCCTACTACGGAGGGTGTTATCCCGTCAACCAGCGGGCAACTTCCTCAGGTATCCAGCCATAGTCATCAGGAAGGAGGCGATGTAGATATGGACAATCATCCACAAGGTCAGCCTCCTGCTCCAATAGAGCGCGCGACCACGGTATCACAGGTCATGTCCACCACAGCGGCACCGCAAGTTACACTTACTCCCACTCCAATGTTCGACATGCATACTGCCTCCAGTAGCGGACAGTCTCATCTAGCGCCCGGAGAGGGTCGGCAAGGAAACGACGGCAATGATGGGTGAAAACCCACAAAGCCCTTCCAAAGACAAGGGCAAGGCTCGCGCTCCTGTTGCTGATGAAAGCTCGGGGAAGAGTTCGACCATGTCGTATCCGATGACGATGACAACGAGGTGAGCCATCCTGTTCCTAATTTTATAGTCATGCTGACGGCGTTGAAAGGACGATGAAGGGCTTCCTCATCGTGTCCCACCACCATATAAATTCAAACGTCCACGGGCGGGGCAGGCCCCGGCTGAAAGCTGTCTATGGTGACAATGAGCCTGCAACACCGTCTACCTCCAACAGTCCTGGACAACAAATTATTCGCGGCAATGTTGACGTTGCGCAAGTCGAGGAAATTACAAAAACAGTTCTTTCGGTCTTGGCAACCACAGGTGCATTGCCAAGTGCACCACGGACACCAGCCAGAAGACAGAAACACGCTTCAGCACTGGTGAAACAACCGCTCAAAGCCTCTAACAGTCCATCTAAGATAATCGGGGTAAGTTCATAGCACATTCAAATATTAATGTGGGCTAACCCACCATGCGTATCTAGAAAGCAGTTCGGCTCCACATGAATTCACTTATTGGAATCAAGAAGGATGACCAGATCCTAGGCGTCAAACCGCTCTCCTGAATGTTGTCGAAAAATTCGCAATTGACGAAAATCCGGTCAGCTGTCCAAGCCTAGCTCGCTGAATTTCTGCTTGGTCAAATGCAATCATCCATGGAACGAGGAGTTGGTCAACCAGTTCATGCAGTCCTTCTTGTTGAAGCATAGCCTTCAATCCGAAGACCAGCCAGTCGCTTATGCCGCTGTTAAACAATGTTTCACAATCCTCAAGGCGTTTGTAAGGACGCGAAGCCGAAAGAGGGAGAAGACGAAGTGCAGACTCGTGAACGGGTGGAGAAAAAAAGTAAGAAGGCGAGGTCGCGCCGGGACACACGACGCCGTGGGGTGGGTTTGTTTTTCGATTTTCTACATTTTGGGAGACTTATGCAATTCTAGTTGTCGAGTAACCGACTCGAAACCGCCAACGACAATCGAAAGGGAGGAGCGGATCCTGCTTGGGAGTTTCTGTACCAAGTAGCACACATGCTGACCGCGGAGGGCATGTCTTCTGACGAGAGTGGACCTGAAGAACGTAAATTCACAATCAGGATCCGACAGTGGCGCAGCGCTGCATTGATTCCGTACCTGACAATCATCGACCGTGATATGAACAAGAGGACTGGGCTGGGCAACCCTGTGCCAGGGAACCCGGCTAGGCAGCGTGTAAGGATGGGGGGATCATTAGCCGCTCGAGGGCGATTCCAGGATTGCCAGAGAACTCTACGACGCGACTTGGTACGCTGGCCTGAGCGAGAGTACTAAAATTGACCTCCAGCCAAAACCCGCTATAGTTCTACCAGCAATCATGACGGACAATTAGATAGCGACAATAGGCAAAGAAAATTGTATATACCTAGAGAATATTTGAATCGTTGATCGACCATGATAGCGACAACAAAAGTAAACGCCAGAGACAGTGGACTAAGGCAGAGTGTCCTGGGCACCCAGAACACTCTGAGTAGGCCTGAGTTCGAGCAGAAGGAGACAGTTAGGTGGTGACAATAGGCTGGGGAAAGAGTGCATACCTAGTGCATAACTAGCAATCGATCGAGAGCGTGGACCACCAAAATGTCAACGATACGAATCAGGCTAAGATGCGTCTGAAGTAGCGTGTCCTGGACACCCAGGACACTCTGAGGAAGATTGTTCTCGAGTTGAAGAGATGTTGATAGTGTCCTGGACACCCAGGACACTCGAAAGGATTGTGGACGTTAGAGACGATAAGAGCGCGTGTCATCGTAGAGCGTGTGTGATTGTTTGGCTATGGGTTTGAAGCCAAACAAATGTGACTGATTGCGTGATTGTTTGGTTACGGGGCTTCAAGCCAAACAGACACGCTTATCGAAACCCGCTCTAATCCGCTCTCTCTAACCCACTCTTACTCAATGTTGTTCTGGGTGCCCAGAACAGCGTTGTACTCTGCGTTGCCTTTGCAACGCTCTAATGGAAACCTGGGTGTCCAGGTTTTCTTTTGTGCCTACCTTTGAGTGAATAGAGTGCGACAAGGTCACCATGGTGAGTGCGTTATTGTTCTCTAAGTCGACGCGATGCTTACTTTAAGAGACCACAGAACGCGAACACCCTTCCCATCTTTTTTCTCCCCGTCCCCTGTGTTCTGGGTGCCCAGAACACGTTCTTGTTCCATAAACGCGCTTTCTAGCTGACTCGGTCGTCAGTCACTCGATCACTCTCAGACTGTTAGATGTTTTCTGATTGACGATATAACTACAGGAAATGCCCACTCGAACGTGCACATGCTCCACTAGCCAATGCGGGCTTGTTGAAGGTGGAGTAGAGCTGGACATTCACCTACAACAACCATCTCCGCAAGGATCGGGCGTTTTGCCAACAAACTTGCTGAAGATTCAAGCAAGTTCTTGACGATGAAATCGAGAAAGTCGGGCAACATTTCGCCTCCCTGGCCTCTCGATTCCATCCCTGCTCCATCGTCGGCTCCAGGTGATCGACTCTGGTCGCAACCAGGCGACAATGACGAAAATTCCTCGGTGTCGTCGTCTTCCAAGCCACAATCTTCCCGTCAACAAATTATTCGCAACCTCCTTTCTCGTCTTGCTGAGATCGAATCCGCTGTGGATATTCTTGCTGCCAACGTAGCTGTCGAACTCGAGAAACTACACACAATTCCACTTACAAATGCATTTCCACTGAGGCACCACCATGCCGAGTGTATCCGCATCCAGACCGATCTCAGCAAAGTTGTGTACACGGCGGTGCCCGTCACTGCCATGAAACGTCAAGTCTCAGGCAAAGTGGACGATATTGCGGAAAAGTTGGAGGAGGCAAAGCTATCCTGGGTCAGGAACAGGAAAACATCGAATTCACGGCAGGATGCAGAAACTCCTGGTATCAAATTTTCTACAGGTAAGACAGATCACAATCACATACATGACATTCTGAATTTAATATCGAACATATAGACCGCTTCAATCCGCTGCTTGCTTGTGCGTCGATCCCATCCTCCAGTTATCTATTTTCATCGCCATCGTATTCCAGACACTTTTCAGCTCAGTCGAAGTGGCACATCTGCCCTGATGGAAATGTTGCAATACCTAGTACAACTATCGTTCATGCGAACCAATGCCGATTTGTCTGCACGCGACCAAAAGGTGCTATCCGACTTTCCATCCGATTGTCGGTCATTTAAGAACTCTCGACCTGGAGGCTGACACCGTCATTTATGCGGTCTGCCCCAATGACAAATGTCAAGCCACGTACGCCGCAAGTACAAAGATGGGTCTCCCGTCGCTATATACCCATCCCGCTGCAAAGCGCGTCATATGGGCAGACGGTGCAATGAACAGCTCCTACGTCCTCGAGTGGTTGAGAAGCGTACAATCTACACGCTGATAAAACCTTTCGTCTACTTCAACCCCATCACTTGGCTTGGACGACTTCTTTCACGCCCTGGAGTTGAAGCAGATATGGACAAATCGTGGGATAGGTCTAAGACCCCGCCAGGAGTTGCCCGCACAATGCGCGACATCTTTGACGGCGATGTTCTCCAAATTCAAAGGACCAGATGGTACTCATTTCAGTGTAGGGAATGGTGAGGGACGCTATGTCTCTCTCTCTATCGATCGATTTCTTCAACCCGCTGGGCAACAAACAAGCAGGAAAGAAAGTCTCAATTGGTCTTGTCACCCTCGTTTTGCTACCCCCTGATATTCGCTATAAGCCTGAGAACATGTTTCTTGCTGGTGTGATTCCTGGGCCAAACGAACCTCCTTTGTCTGCGATCAATCACTTCCTCAAACCCTTAGTCGACGACTTCCTCAAGTTCTGGAATCCTGGTGTCCGCTTCAGCCGAACTGACGGTCATCCGGATGGGCGATTGGTGCGATGCGCCATAGTGTGTTGTCTGACTTGCCTGCTGCCCGGAAAACAGCAGGCTGCGTCGAGTGCCCATACTCATTTCTGTTCAATTTGCGAGTGTGACCTCAAACGCACGGATATGGGCATCTCGATTATGCCTCTTGGCATCGGAGAACCAACGAAAGCTGTCGACGAACAGCCAAACAATTCAGAAGGGCTGGTTCAAATCCTACAGCTGATGGAATTGTCGCTAGCACCGCGTTCGCTGGTCGCAGCTCCTTCGACTTCCTATTTTGATCCATCGCGCTTTGTTGTTGTAGACGCAATGCACAACCTTTCCTTGGCCTCATCGCGAACACTTTGATACCATTCTAGGCTACGAGTTCCTAAAGCTGAGAAGGAACCACCCGTTTTCAATGCCAAAATCTCTGATGCATGGAAGCAGATGAGTAAGGGTGAATGTGCATCAATGAGGCGGATTATCCGCTGGTTGGAGCATCCTATGTGTCGGGACCTTCGGACAGAGGCAGGGAGGTTGATGTGGCAGAAGCGATTCTCTTCACAGCACCTCTCAGTTTTGAGGGTGGTAGCTATTGAGCTTGGCTGTAAGCCGATTACAACCGATATACACAAGACAAAGGAGCCAAACCGTGCAGATTATTCTCGTGGCATTCTTTATTGGGTAGGTCTCCTTTCATTCCTTGTCATCTCATTTTCTTATGTTTTATATTTCCAGCGAATGTATAAAACTGAAGTCAACTATGATCCAGAGGGTCATTTGGCATCAGGCACCCAGTGCGGGCACGTTCACACGGGAGGAGGCCGCGGAAATACATTCCGACATTCAACACCTGGTTCGACCGTCATGGCTGACATCCCTGCCAGCCAAACTTGGTTTGAGCAGTCATGGAAAGCTTAAGGCTGACCAATGGCGTGTTCTTGGAACGACTCTCCTACCTATTACCTTGACTCGCCTCTGGTCCAATTCTGATGGAACCGACAACCGTTCTGAGAGGCTGCCGCATCCTTGAAATCACCCTCCACCTTGTTTCTGCAGTTGTCACTGCCACCTCTCGTGTCACCTCAGCCGCGCATGCAGAAACTTACCTCAACCACATTCTTGCGTACCTTCATGGCTTGAAGGCACTGTTCCCAGAGTACAAATTGTTCTGAATCAACACATGGCCATTCATCTCTATGAATACCTTGTATTCTATGGTCCAGTTCATTCATGGTGGACCTTTCCATTTGAAAGGGTTATCGGCATGCTGCAACGAATCTCGACGAATTATAAGCCAAGTAGGTCTTGAATTTTAATTCTTTATGACTGTACTGACAAGTTCTAGCGAATATGAAGAAACTATCTCACGTTCATTTATGCGAGCAAGTAACCTACGGAATCTCTTTCATAGAGTTGGAACTCCAGAGGTCATCCGTAACTGCGAGCCCATGCTGAAAAGCCTCATCAACCCAGAAGTCCGAAGTACTCTCGTGACTGATATTCTCAGCCTCTCACAAGACCAAGGACACAATGACGAAGAGCAGGTGGAGGATTTTATGGCTCGGAAAAGCACTCAGCAACACCTCTTCCAGAAGCACTTGAGGCGTGTTTTGTCAAATCCTTTGATCAGCTGTTGGATGTGACTGTCTTGTCGCATATTGATTAATGGCATAACGTATTCGACATCCTGGAAGCATCTCGGTAATTCGTCTATACTACTCCATTCTGGTTCTCCAAACAAATATTTGCCGGCACGTATTGATTATATCACGCAAGTCGACTTTGAAGATAATGACAACCCGTGTACTGTAACTTATGTTGCTGCCCGGAAATACAAGCTGGCCAATGTGTGTGCTGATCCATTTGTCTCTTTCCTCTACTTCAAGCACAGCTTTGGAGTCGGAAACTTGGAGAGCTAGAGTTGTTTCGCCTGGATGACATTCTTTCCCATTTTGCCTACCTACCTTTACAATGGGAAGAAGAGGATTTAATGGTCATGATATCCCTGTCCCGTGTAAGTCTCCCTTGCCGGAGACTGACCCGATAATGTAGGCAAGCGACTCACTCATGTGGACCTTGCAGTGACTCCCTCAGCGTGCGATTTATTTTATCCTGCCTAAAATGTATAGTTTTAGAAATTATTTTATATTACCTAAAACATAATATCAATGTTGAATGTTATCTTTCATTTAAAAACTCGACAAACACAACAAAAACACTTGGTTTGTGTTACATTCATGTCTCCCAAAAATATCTTGTTTTTATCTGCACAATTTCTTCCACAAAGGAAATATTTCCTGAAATGGTTTTGAAATTTATAAATCTTACGCAAACTCTTCAATTTTAACTCAAACAAATGCTTTAAAAGGGAACTTTTTTAGCAGATTTTCTGTATTAAGAAATATTGAGTTCGAAATGAATTTTATATATCGTAAAAGCAGGCAAAAAATGCAAACACGTTTAATAAATTTTCTGAATCATTTTTCGTTGACATAAATAACCCTGTGCCAGCAGTGAAAGTAGAAACGGTCAAAACCAGCGAAAATAGCACAGTCGTGCACACGGTCTGCCAGAGGGAGCCTGGGAAGTTTTATGTTATTTAGCCTGAGCATTACATGCTAATGCCTCATATGTTCTGGGAAAACAAGAATTCTTAAAATACACGCAATATGGATCAATGGTACAAACAAGCGAAATATCCTATATTCTGAGCGCGACGCGTGCTCAAACCAAAAGGGAAGTTTTATTGATTCTGCTAA